>CM035849.1:255274910-255529910 GCA_020510985.1 Pholidichthys leucotaenia | reverse complement strand
TTCTGGTGAAGCTGGGATGTTGTGCAAAACATAAATAAAATAAAAATACAAGGATTTAAAACTCCTTTTCAACTTATATTCAATCCAATACACTACAAAGTCAAGATAATATTCAATCTGATAAACTTTATTGTTTTTTTTGCAAATATTCACTCATTTTGATTTTGATGCCTGCAAGACATTACAAAAAACTGGGACAGGGGCAAGAAAAGACTGGGTAAGTATAGAAATCTTCAAAACAAACAAACAAAAAACTTTCTTGGAATATTCCACAGGTGAACAGATGAATTGAAAACAGGTGATTGTTATGACTGAGTATAAAAGGAGCATCCCCGAAAGGCTTGGTCATTCACAAGCAAGGATGGTCCATCACCACTTTATGAACAACTGCATGGGCAAATAGTCCAACAGGTATGTTTCTTGATGTACAATTGCAAGGAATTTAGGGATTTCATCATCTACAGTCCATAATATCATCAAAAGGTTCAGAGAATCTGGAGAAATTTCTATACGCAAACGACAAAACCGTAAACCAACATTGAATGCCCATGACTGTCGATCCTTCAGGCAACACTGCATTAAAAACCAACATCATTCTGTGTGCTCGGGAACATTTCGGAAAACTATTGTCAGTTAACACAGTTCGTCACTACAGCTAAAAGTGCAAATTAAACCTCTACCATGCAAAGCAAAAGCCATATATCAACAACACAGAAATGTCACCAGTTGTTCTGAGATGCAAAGTGGAAAAGTGGCCTGTCATCTGAAAAGACATCCAGATTGTCATCAGCACAAAGTTCAAAAGCCAGCATCTGTAGTGGTATGGGGGTGTGTTAGTGCCTGTGGCATAGGTAATTTGCACATCTGTGAAGGCAGCATTAATGCTGAATAGTACAGACAGGTTTTGGAGCAACATATGCTGCCATTCAAGCAACGTCTTTTTCAGGGACGTCCCTGCTTAGCAAAACAACGCAAACCCACATTATGCATGTTACAACAGTATGGCTTCTTTCAATACACTGAGTGCTGACCTGATGTATTCTGTTAAGACTGAAACCTCAGAAGTGGTTCCCTGAATCTTTTGGACATCATCATAGCCTCTGACATTCCAGTTGGCAGCATTGTTACTCTTACTTTTGTCAACTCTGCTGATTCTCTTTCAGTCCTTGTTATTTCCCCAGCTGTTCATGTGCCTTCTCTTAGTGTTGTCAGTCAGTTTTCAGATTTGATATTTAGATAATTGCTCCCCCCACCTCCCACACTTCTTGATTTGAAAAAAGAAAAAAATGCAAATTTTGGAGAAAGCTCCCAAATTTACAAGAGAAAATATACACTTGATGATAAAGTTACAAACTTACCAAAAAAGGCCCTAAATTTACAAATTTTTGGAAGAAAAAATTACAAGAAAAACCGTAAAATTAGGAGGAAAAAACTTAAAGGGAAGCAACAACATATTTATAATGAAGTGTAAATGTAATAAAGAAAAATGTCAGATTCACACAAAAAGCTTCAACTTTATGAACAAAGTTACAAATTTACCTGAAAAAGTTGTAAATTTTTAAGAAAAGTCTAAAAAATTTTCTAAAAAGAAAATTATTTTTGGAATAACATATTTAAATTTGGACTTTTTCTTTAGCTTGCTCATGAATAATCAAAGCCCCCAAACTGATATTTAGAACAGCCTTATTAATTTCTGATATAAAGCTGGGCTTCATAACTTGCAAATCTATGGGGTATGAATCATTTCCAGAGCCTCTTTCAATCAGTTTATATCTCCAGTCAGAAGAACCTGCTAATGGGGAAACATGAGACTGAAAATGGCTGGCTAGCAGTTGAATTTATGAAACATTAGCAAGTATGTTATTATGAAAATCCATTTAATTTGTTTATGATATTCTGATAGATATATCATAAACAATGGTAAATGGTGTTCACTTATAGCCCTTTTTTCTCATCTCTAGATGACCAAAGTCCTTTACAGATCCTGTTATCCACCTGTTCAGACATTCACACACTGATGGCAGCAGAACTGCCATGCACAGGCGCTGGCCTGACCCACCAGAAGCAAATGAAGGTTCAATGTCTTGCTCATGACATGATTTAGTAACAGACCCAAAAGCAGATGACAGACTCGGCTATAATAGCAATCTTTATTGAGAGTGAGTGAGTGTGTGTGAGTGCAAAGCGGGAGGAGTCTGGCAACCCTGCAGAGGAGAGAGAGGAGTAGTGAGTAATTTGTAGCACACAGTAGAATAATGAGGAGTTAATTATAATCTTACTGAGCGAGGAGCGGTTGGGATGAAACAACCTGTGGCCACGTTCTCTCCTGGTACCGTGGTCCCGCAAAGGTGAAGAGGTGCTGGTGCAGGTATATACAGTGCTTGGTGCTAGGGGAATTCCTCAGCTGAGGGAAAAGGGAAAAAGTTCAGTCTGATGATAAAGGCAGTTACAGGATGCTGGTGGGGTTGAGGAGACACCAGTTCTGGGAAAGGGTCCAGCTCCGCCGCAAGGAGAGGTGCCAGTTCGCCAAGGAGAAGGTCCACCTGTGCACAGGTTATCCAAGACAAGCAGAGGAGAGATGCAGGGAGGTGAGTACAGACTGGGAGGTAGCTTACGGTGTGCCTGGTCTGAGATGAGGTTCAAAGCTGGAGATGAAAAGGGCAGCACAAGCGTAGAGGAGCTCTCTGACTGCATGAGAACGTAGACGTCTCTGTGCAGGAGTGGAGGACCCCACTCCATATAAAGGCTGCTAATTAAGGAGCACAGGTGTGGACGAAACTGCAGCTGTGAAAGATACAGACGTGGACAAAATTGTTGGTACCCCTCTGTTAATGAAAGAAAAACCCACAATGGTCACAGAAATAACTTGAATCTGACAAAAATGGTAATAAATAAAAATTCTATGAAAATTAACCAATGAAAATCAGACAATGCTTTTGAATTGTGGTTCAACAGAGTTATTTTAAAAAACAAACTCATGAAACAGGCCTGGACAAAAATGATGGTACCCCTAGAAAAGATTGAAAATAATGTGACCATAGGGACATGTTCAACCAAGACGTGTCCTCTAATTAACATCACAGGTGTCTACAAACTTGTAATCAGTCAGTCGGCCTATTTAAAGGGTGACAAGTAGTCACTGTGCTGTTTGGTGACATGGTGTGTACCACACTAAACATGGACCAGAGGAAGCAAAGGAGAGAGTTGTCTCAGGAGATTAGAAAGAAAATTATAGACAAGCATGTTAAAGGAAAAGGCTATAAGACCATCTCCAAGCAGCTTAATGTTCCTGTGACTACAGTTGCACATATTATTCAGAAATTTAAGATCCACGGGACTGTAGCCAACCTCCCTGGACATGGCCACAGGAGGAGACAGATAATATGAATGGTAACAAAAGAGCCCAGAATAACCTCTAAACACATTCATTGTGAATTCCAAGGTCAAGGTACATCAGTGTCAGATTGCACCATCCGTCGTTGTTTGAGCCAAAGTGGACTTCATGGGAGACGACCAAGGAGGACACCACTGTTGAAAACAAATCATAAAAAAGCCAGACTGGAATTTGCCAAACTGCATGTTGACAAGCCACAAAGCTTCTGGGAGAATGTCTTATGGACAGACGAGACAAAACTGCAACTTTTTGGCAAGGCACATCAGCTCCAGGGATGGCAACAGTAAATTCTGATTTCAGCTGAAATCTAATTTGGTCGATTGACTTATTGGGGGGGGGGGAAGCCCCCTGAAGCTGAGAGGTTTTCAGTAAAACAGAAGTAATTTAGACTGAAAAAATGATAAAAAAAAATGAAATACTAGACTTAGATAAATCATTAAATTTAATGAAAAGTTAACTTACTTTTTCTTCAATGTTGTCTCACTGTCTTTCGTCCAACATATTTAACAGTTCTATAAGAGTTTATTACACTATTTACACTGGTCACCAAGTCACTTCTAATGTGAAACTTTCTTGTCAAAAATGTCAACTGGTTGATTTGAATACTTCACTTGAATGTTTAGCTGTTAATGTATGTCTCTCTCCGGTAATGAATTTCAACATTGCAGTAGTGTACAACCCACCGTCACACAACTCTTCCTTTTATAATGAATTAAGTGATCTGGTTAAACAACTTGAGAAGAACAGAGAAACAATAATTCATGGTGACTTTAATATCAACTGGTCTGATAAAAAAGACAAACAAAAACTGAAAAGCCTCATGACTAAATTTAATTACCAGCAAATCATCAAAGGACCCACCAGGATAACCAAACAATCCAGAACACTTATTGACATGGTATTTACTAATAAACCAGAACGAATAACCAGAACCTATAATCTTGTAACTGGTCTCTCAGATCATAACATGGTTCTTGCTGTCAGGAAACTTACTAAAAAGCGACTACAGTATTTTGGAGGAGTCGATATTGACAAATCAAATTTTATTATCCCCAAATCAAAAAATGAGGAGTTTGAACATTACTTAGAGAATCAAAATTGGGAGCAGCTCATGTCAACATGTGAAGTAGATGATTGTTGTAATTTTATAACTGCAACAATCACAAAGTCTATAGAAAAATTTTCAAAGCAAATTAAAAGTAGACAACAGAAGATTAGCCTACCATGGTTAAATAATGAAATAAGAAAACTTATGAAGAGGCGAGACTATGCACTGAAAACATCACTAACCTCCAAACTACAAAATGATCACCTTGTGTACAAAAGTTTAAGAAATAAAGTGGTACATGAGCTGCGAAAATCAAAAATATCTTATTACAATAAACTGATAGATCATGCAAAGGGTAACAACAGTTCCCTATGGAGGCATTTAAATAACTTAACTAATAAAAAAAACGATCAGAAGGGGGTAAAGGAACTTAGAATCAATGGCAAGACCGTCAGTGACAAGGCTACTTTGGCAAATGAATTTAATTCACACTTTGTGGGCTCTGTGGAAGACTTAACAAAAATTTTTGTGCTGCCAAATGTGCTCAACAACACAAATTCCATACTTCCAACAGATACTTTTCACATCGATGAGGTAAATGAGAAGTTAATTGCTGGTATTGTTAAAACACTGTCAAACTCAAAAACTAATGATATCTACAACATGAGCACCTCCTTTCTCAAAATGCACAGCAAAATATTAATCAAACCACTGACCCATCTCATTAATCTCTCCATTAGGTCTAGTACATTTCCATCTGGCTGGAAAAAAGCTGTCGTCATACCAGTTCATAAATCAGGCAGTAAAGACGATATATGCAATTACCGCCCAATCTCTATCTTACCAGTCCTATCTAAGGTTCTTGAAAAAGTTGTAGCTACACAGCTGATAGACTACTTACAAGACAGTCAACTTCTTCATCCACATCAATTTGGTTTTAGACCAGGATACTCAACAGAAACAGCAAATTGTTGCCTTATTGAAAACGTCAAACAGTCCTTGGACAGGGGTAATGTGGTAGGAGCTGTTTTTCTAGATCTCAAAAAGGCTTTCGATACTGTAAACCACAGTTTGCTTTTATCCAAAATGGTATCTTTTAACTTCTCCCCAAATACATTAGAATGGTTTGCATCTTATCTCCAGAATAGAGAACAGTGTGTAAAAGTTCACCAGGATAAATCCTCATTTTTAAACAACCGCATGGGTATCCCACAAGGGTCCATTCTTGGTCCTTTACTTTTCAGCATTTTTATTAATGACTTGCCGTTACACTGCTCAGCTGCAACATGCCAACTTTATGCAGATGATGCAGTTATTTACACAGCCACCAAGACTCCAGCACAGGCTGCAGATGTACTGTCTACAAGTATGGTTGATGTCCAAGAGTGGCTCCTCAAGAACCATCTATTGCTGAACCTTCAGAAAACAGTCTCAATGTGCTTTTCAATCAAAAAATGTAACCTGCAACATTTTAAAGTTAATATACATGATCATGACATCAGTTTAGCTACAGAATTCAAATACCTTGGCATTGTACTAGATCCTTAACTCAAATTTAATCTTCATATAAAGAAAATTTCAAAAACAGTAAAAAAAAATCTGAACTGCTTTAAATTAATTAGATATTACATACCTTACGAAGCAGCTGCACTGTATATGCATTCTATGGTTTTTTCTCATATATCATACTGTTTGACAGACTGGGCTCAAGCAGCCCCTTCCACAATAAGACATATACGTAGGTTCATTATATAATCAAACCCTAAAAATCTTGGACAAAAAGCCCATTAGGTGGCATCACTGTAATGTTTTAAAAAAATACAACCTATTGAGTTTTGAGAGCTTCATTGACCTCTGTCTTCTGAAATTAACGTTCAAATGTTTCCATAAATCAGCACCCGAGCCACTTGCTGGTTTCGTCCAAAGACAGGACAGCAGCAGAGCCACCAGGAGTTCTGTTAACAATAACTGTAAAATATTCCACCGCAGAACCACATTTGGACAAACAGCTTTCTCTATAAAGGGCAGTCACATCTGGAACACAATGCCAAATGAAATTAAAATAATAACGGACTTTAAAACATTCACTAAAAAGGTTAAAAACTGGCTGAAAAATAAACAAGAATGTACTCATGTATGAATTAATTGTCTGCAAAGTGAGAGTGAATGAAGGGAAGGAATAAATGTGTTTGTTTATAGTGAGTGACGGAGGGAGGAAGGCCTGAAATAGGCAAATGTGAGTTATGTTATATGTGTTAAATGTGAGTCAGGCTGTTATATTTGTGTATTTATAATATTTATAATATTTATGTTAAATGTGAGTCAGGCTGTTATATTTGAGTATTTATAATATTTATAATATTTATAATTGTGTATTTATAATTTTTCTGCATTGATGTATGTGGTTATTGTGTATATTTTTTATTTTTTTTTCCCCATCTTTACTTGATTCTTTTTTCTAAAGCCCATCCAGGGACAAGAGTTGCAAATTAGCTAACAGCTATACACTCTATGTGCAACACATCAGATTGATTGTCTTTGATTAATTGTCTATGTTTATTGCACTGTCCCTGTCAAATAAACTAATCTACTACTAATCTACTACTACTTTCTTTTGGCAGCAAGCTGTGTCAGTCTCTGAACTTTGAACTTCATCTCCTTTTCTGGTTTCTTCAGAATTTGTCCGAGTGTTTCTGTTACCTCGTCGAACTTTGAGCCAATTTTCACTTTTACTGTCACTTTTCTCTCAAGCCAATTCCATCGGAACTTATTTTTGACACTTTTGTCTATTTTCTAGCACTGATGACTCCTGATCCTTCGTTAAAAATCTCATAATTCCGCTGAAAACGATACCGAAAGCTCAGAATTCCAACACAAACACGTTGCCATGAATTTTTGACAAAGCATACAACGAGCCATTTGATTGGTCCAATCATTTGCAACTATCCAATTGCAGGGCTGTTTACAATACTGCAGTAGCTTGAGTACAAAACATCCGGGTTATCGCGGGAGACTTGACCAGGGGAAGCGCCGAGCGCTTATGTAATCGTGTTGATTTTCGCTAAAATCGGTAACAATAAGGTACCTTACCCCCCCCCCCCTAAAATTTTCTCAACAGATTTAGACGATTCACAGAAATGATCAATTTGAAAATAAATCGGCGGAAATCCGCGGATCGGCGGAAAATTGCCATCCCTGCAGCTCTATGTTCACAGACGCAAAAATGAAGCATACCAAGAAAAGAACACAGATGGAGGAGGTTCTGTTATGTTCTGGGGCTGCTTTGCTGCATCTGGCACAGGGCGTCTTGAATCTGTGCAGGGTACAATGAAATCTCAAGACTATCAAGGTATTCTAGAGAGAAATGTGCTGCCCAGTGTCAGACAGCTTGGTCTCAGTTGCAGGTCATGGGTCTTGCAGCAGGATAATGATCCAAAACACACAGCTAAAAACACCCAAGAATGGCTAAGAACGAAACATTGGACTATTCTAAAGTGGCCTTCTATGAGCCCTGATCTAAATCCTATTGAACATCTGTGGAAGGAGCTGAAACATGGCGTCTGGAGAAGGCACCCTTCAAACCTGAGACAACTGGAGCAGTTTGCTCATGAGGAGTGGGCTAAAATACCTGCTGAAAGGTGCAGAAGTCTCATTGACAGTTACAGAAATCGTTTGATTGCAGTGATTGCCTCAAAAGGTTGTGCAACAAAATATTAAGTTAAAGGTACCATCATTTTTGTCCAGGCCTGTTTCACGAGTTTGTTTTTTAAAATAATTCTGTTGAACCACAATTCAGAAGCATTGTCTGATTTTCATTGGTTAATTTTCATAGAATTTTTATTTATTACCACTTTTGACAGATTCAAGTTATTTCTGTGACCATTGTGGGTTTTTCTTTCATTAACAGAGGGGTACCAACAATTTTGTCCATGTCTGTAATCAATGAGAGGAAAGAGAAAACAGCACACAACTCAGATCACCACAGCTCAAGGACACTTCGACATGCAGACTACAGTGAGAGTGGGAATCAAACCACTGACCCTCCGATTAGTAGTCTGCCACATTACCCCTGCCCCACAGCCACCCCCAATATCATAAATCATGAAGAATCATGATCATGTTGTGAATGCTGTCTGTGTTCTTATGTATGTTTCAGACCCTGAGGGACTGGGTTGCTATTGAAAGTGACTCCAGCAACTTCCTGAAAAGACCAGACGTCCACCGCATGATGGAGACGGTGGCTCAGAAGTTGAGGCAGATGGGAGGGATGGTAGAGTTAGTGGACGTCGGAGGACAAGAAGTGAGTGACAAGACAGCCTCTCTCCACAGTACCAGACTTCCACAACTTTCACAAAGGCTTTTTGAGATACTAGAGCTTCAGACATAATCATCACCCTAATTGTTTAGTAAATAATGTGTATTTTATTGGGCTGGCGGGGGGGGGGGGAGGGGTGGTAGCGGTCAGGACTGAGGCTTCCTCCTCATTACTGATGAAGACACATCAAAGATGATTCCCAAACTCATTAAACATACAGGCTGTGTGAGGCGAAAACAGACGTTGAACATCTTTAGTAACATCCCAGTAAATAGGGGCATTAACGGTCAGCCTATTATATTGTTTTACCCAATAGTAAAAACAACAGCTGAGAATCTTTTGGCATCATAGTGTCTTGTAGGAATGTGTTTATTTCATGAAAGCAGTAAAATGCTTCTCTGGCTTCCTGTAAGACTATGCCTCCTGTAGTCTTAAATAATTTGTGTCACTGAAACTCTTTTGATATCACGGAGGTACACACACATATTGCTGAAGCCTGTAAAAACAAATAATTTGCAGCCTAGAAGTTTAGTTTTAGTAACAATAGCTGATGGATGGAAACAAATTTAATCTGACAGTGCAGCAGCTTATGCTTGATTATAACTCTCTTGTTGTACTATACCTGCAGCTTCCTGATGGGCAGACACTGGCTTTGCCCAAAGTGGTGACAGCCCAGTTTGGCAGTGACCCTACCAAGCACACTGTGTGTGTTTATGGACACGTGGATGTTCAGCCAGCAAAGCTAGAGGACGGTTGGGCTACAGATCCATACAACCTGACTGACATCAATGGTAACCGGAGAATACATTTGCCAAAGAAATGACTTTGTAAAGGCTGAGTTGAGAAATTTTACTCAAAATGCTGAAAATACTAAAAGATTTTCTTTTTCACCAGAAATAATAATAAAAAAAAAGGATTAATTTTATCAGGGGGCTAAAAACCCAAAGATTTTATCTGAAATGGTGCAAATTCAAATAATTAACTGGCATGATTTTAAAATACTAAAAGCAGAAGGATTTAGTCTATTAAAAAATATCAAAAAGATGAAATACTTAATCTGCAATGTAACAACTCCAAAAGCCTTTACCGCTGATGAGGGTGAAGAACTAAAGGGACTTTGATCCTTAAAATCCAAGCTCCATAGAGTAATTTGGGGGAAACGAGTTGAAGTCAAGGTTTTTATCATGAAAATTAATATCTAATATCCCAGTAACTTAAGATGGGTAGCAGTAGACATTTATTTTGGAAGCCTGACAAGCTGGGGTGTCCTGTGGCCTAAGGTTATGGTGTGTACCACAACGTCATGTTGAACCAATGCAGGGATTCCTTGATCAAATTCCAGCAAGGGGGCTCTTTCCTGCATGTCTTTCATCCCTGCTATACACCCCTGCATGCCTTGCTTCACTGTATCTATCAAAAAAAAAAGCCAAAATAAATCTTAAAAAAAGAAAATCTGACATGCTAAACTACTCCCTGCTAACAAAATGATGTTACCTCAACACTATTGCAATGCTAGAAGTTGGTGTCCTTAACATTGCTGTGTAATGTTGCAACAATGTGAATATGTAGACCCCCACAATGTTTCTGCAATGTATATCAAGGAACGCTGCAGCAACAGTGAGGCAACCTTGAAGCAGGTAGGGTGTTGCAATCTGCCTTGCTGTGTGCTATGTGGATCAGAAGGGGGTTGAAGGCAGAGACCTTGGTGGTCTGATCCCTGGCTTTCTGAACTGGTTTTTGGGATGTGGAGTGTCACCTCACTGGTGGGGAAGGAGCATGAGCTGGTGCATGAGGTTGAGGGATACTGGCTAGATAAAGTTTGGGCTCACATCAGCGCACAGTTCTGGTTGGAACCAGTCTCCTGGAAAGAGGATGGAGCTTTGCCTACTCTGGAGTTGTTCCTGGCAAGAGGTGACGAGCAAGGGTGGATATTCTTGTATCCCCCTGCCTTGCTGCTTCTGTAATGGAGTTCTCCCTGGTGGACGGAAGGGTTGTTTCCCTGCCCCTTTGGGTTGGGAAAAAGGTCCTGTCTATGATTTGTGCCTGTGCACTAATTGATGGTTCAGGGTACCCACCCTGTTTGGGGTCTCTGACCGCGTCGCTGGAAAGTGCTCCTCTTGAAGACTCCATTATCCTACTGGGGGACTTCAATGCACTCATGAGCAACAACAATGAAACCTGGAGGTGTGTGATTGGAAGGAATGGCCTGCTGGATCTGAGCCCAAGCAGTGTTCAATTGTTGGACTTTTGTGCTAACCACAGTTTGCCATAATTTTTTTGTATTTTGTATTATGTATACTTTATTAATACCCAGAGGGAAATTACAGGGCACAATATTCAAGCATAAGGGTGTCCATATGTGTGCTTGGCACCAAGACACCCTAGATCATGAATGGGCCATGTTCTCCGTCTCCATTGTTGAAGCAGCTGCCCAGAACAGTGGCCGCAAGGCCGTTGGTGGTAACCCCCAAACCAAGTGATGGGCACCACTGGTGAGGGAAGCCATCAAGCTGAAGAAGGAGTCCTATTAAGGTTGGTTGGCTTGTGGGACTCCCAAAGCAGCTGAGGTGTACTGGCAGGCCAAGTGGAGTGCAGCTCGGGTGGTTGCTAAAGCAAAAACTCAGGTGTGGGAGGAGTTCGGTGAGGCCATGGAATAAGACTTTCGGTCGGCCTCAAAGAGATTCTGACAAACTATCTGGCAATTAAAGAGGGGGAAACTGCTTCCTGTCCACACTGTGTTTAGTGCGGATGGAGAGCTTCTGACTTAGACTGCGGATGTTTTAAGGCAATGGAAGGAATACTTTGAGGATCTTCTCAATCCCACTGACACACCTTCCACAGAGGAAGCAGAGCTTGAGGACGAGGGGACGACTTACCCATCACAGGGGCTGAGGTCGCCAAAGTTGTTAAAAAACTCTTTGCTGGCCAGACTCCAGGGGCGGATGAGATTCACCCTGAGTACCTCAAGGATCTGGATGTTGTGAGGCTGTCTTGGTTGCAACATTGAGTGGAAGTCGGGGGCAGTACCCTCGGTATGGCAAACTGGGATGGTGGTTCCTCTCTTTAAGAAGGGGGACAAGAGAGTGTGTTCCAACTTTAGGGGGTCACACTTCTCAGCCTCCCAGTTTGTTACAGAGTGTAAAGTCACTGGGATGAGAATCCATACTTCCTGGTCCGAGTCCATGGTGGTCTGCCGGAAAAGGGTGGATTGTCCTCTCCGAGTTGGGGACGAGATCCTGCCCCAAGTGGAGGAGTTCAAGTATCTTGGGGTCTTATTCATGAGTGATGGATAAATGGAGTGAGAGATTGACAAATTGGAGCAGCATCTGCAGTGATGTGGATTTTGAACTGGTCTGTCATGAAGAGGGGGCTGAGCTCAAAAGCAAAGCTGTCGATTTACTGGTCAATCTACTTTTCTACCCTCACCTATGGTCATGAGCTTTGGGTAATGAATGATGAGATTGCGGATACAAGCACGGCTGAAATGAACTTTCCCCGTAGGGTTCTGGACTCACTCTTAGAAATAGGGTGAGGAGTTCAGTTATCCAGGAGAAGCTCAGAGTAGACCCAGGACACACTGAAGACACTGTGTCTTCCAGTTGGCCTGGGAATGCCTTGGTATCCTCTCTGAAGAGCTGCAGGAGGTGGCTGAGGAGAGGGAAGTCTGGGCTTTACTGCATGGACTGCTACCTCTGCGGCCCAGATCCCCTGAAAAGCGATGTAGTATGTATGTGTGTATGTATGTATGGATGAATGGATGGAGAAGGAGAGTTGCCTAAAACTCTCTAGGGCAGGGGTCACCAACTAAAACTTCAAGAGGTCCGAAAAGTTGGTCCTCCTCCCCAGCCGAGGTCCAAACTAGGTGTGGGGATCTTTAGGCACCTCATGATTCAGTTATGATTCAGAACTCCAATTTGATTCTAAAACCATTCTCAATACATCTTGATGCATTTTTTTTTCTATTCAAGATTTTTCCCTCCCAATGTGTGACAACTTGGTCCTTTTAAAGCAAAGTATTTACAATGACCCATGAATTTACTTCCAACACCTTTTTTTTTTCCCACAATATTTTTATTGAACCTTTTTTTACAAACATAACACAAACAATCAAACACTAACACTAAAGTAATAAAAAAAATGTACTAAAACACACCAACAACCACTAACAGGAACAGGTCTTCAACAATGCTCCTCTGTTTAGTCTAGGCAATCCATTATCTGGCACATGGACAAATTTATCTCAAAATGTGCTTTTGAAAAACTGTCAACATTTCATTGATATTCTTTCAGAAGACCACAGCTGTTTCCAGACAGGCCAATATCATTGGTATCATTGTGAACTTGCTTTCACACATTATTTTATTAAGCTCATGTTTTAGCTGCTTTTAGCTCTGTATTAATTTTTAAACAAAAATTTTAAAATGAATCCTTTGTTCAATTTCAAACAAAATACGATGCATCCGGAAAGTATTCACAGCGCTTCACTTTTCCACATTTTATTATGCCACAGCCTTTTTCCAAAAGAGATTAAGTTCATTTTTTTACTCAAAATTCTACACACAATATCCCATAATGACAATGTGAAAAAAGTGGGTTTTTTTGAGATTTTTGCAAATTTATTAAAAATTAAAAACTAAGAAATCACATGTACATAAGTATTCACAGTCTTTGCTCAACACTTTGTTGATGCACATTTGGCAGCAATTACAGCCTCAAGTCTTTTTGAATATGATGCCACAAGCTTGGCACACCTATCTCTGGGCAATTTGGCCCATTCCTCTTTGCAGCACCTCTCAAGCTCCATCAGGCTGGATGGGAAGCGTCAGTGCACAGCCATTTTCGGATCTCTCCAGAGATATTGAATTGGATTCAAGTCTGGGCTCTGGCAGGGCCACTCAAGGACATTCACAGAGTTGTCCTGAAGCCACTCCTTTGATATCTTGGCTGTGTGCTTAGGGTCATTGTCCTGCTCAAAGATGAACTGTTGCCCAAGTCTGAGGTCCAGAGCGCTCTGGAGCAGGTTTTCATCCAGGATGTCCCTGTACATTGCTGCATTCATCTTTACCTCTGTCCTGACTAGTCTCATAATTTTTGCCACTGAAAAACATCCCCACAGCATGATGCTGCCACCACCATTGACATGGTTATGAGTGGTGCCTGGTTTCCTCCAAACATGACGCCTGGCATTCATGCCAAAGAATTCAATCTTTGTCTCATCAGACCAGAGCATTTTGTTTCTCATTGTCTGAGAGTCCTTCAGGTGCCTTTTGGCAAACTCCAGGGGGGCTCCTATGTACCTTTTACTAAGGAGTGGCTTTTGACTGGCCACTCTACCATACAGGCCTGATTGGTGGATTACTGCAGAGATGGTTGTCCTTCTAGAAGGTTCTCCTTTCTCCACAGAGGAGCTCTGACAGAGTGACTATTGGGTTCTTGGTCACCTCCTTGATCAAGTCCCTTCTCCCCCAGTTGCTCAGTTTAGACAGCCGGCCAGCTCTAGGAAGAGTCCTGGTGGTTCCAAACTTCTTCCATTTATGGATAATGGAAGCCACTGCGCTCATTGGGACCTTCAAAGCAGCAAAACATTTTCTGTACCCTTCCCCAGATTTGTGCCATGAGACAATCCTGTCTTGGAGGTCTGCAGACAATTCCTTTGACTTCATGCTTGGTTTGTGCTCTGACATGCACTGTCAACTGTGGGACCTCATATAGACAGGAGTGTGCCTTTCTAAATCATGTCCAATCAACTGAATTTATCACAGGTGGACTCCAATTACGCTGTAGAAACATCTCAACGATGATCAGTAAAAACAAGATGCACCTGAGCTCAATTTTGAGTTTCAAGGGAAAGGCTGTGAATACTTGTGTACATGTGATTTCTTAGTTTTTTATTTTTAATAAATTTGCAAAAATCTAACACCCCCCCCCCCCAAAAAAAAACCCTTTTCATGTTGCCATTATGGGGTGTTGCGTGTAGAATTTTGAGGAAAAAAATGAATTTATTCCATTTTGGAATAAGGCTGTAGCATAACAAAATGTGAAAAAAGTGAAGCGCTGTGAATACTTTCTGGATGCACTGTATGTAATTTTTTCTTTTTCTTCTTATTTTAGATTTGATTGGCGGTTGGCAACCAGCTTACAGGTGTAGTACCGCCACGTACTTCACTCTATATCATAACTCTCAGTTTAAAATGTTATAATACAGGAGAACACTAATGTGTTTGTTGACTCCAAATAAATAGGTCTAAAATTTTAAAACCTACGACTAAAATCCTAAAAATGTTTTCCAGGAGAACACAAACTAAACTGCAATGCATTTAAAAAAAAAGATTAATATCTAAAAAATAAAATTTCACAAAAAGTCCACCTCTATACAATATTTTCAGTGCAGAAAAAGTGTTTCAGACTAAGACCAAAAAACACAAGACACAAAATATAATTCCGTACTACAGAATTCCTACATTTCTTCTTTTATCTCAAGAGTAAACGCTTTTACAGCAGGGATGGACCTGTAACTCCATGATTACAGGCAAAGGGGAGGCGGAACTTCTCATGTTCAGTAACACATGGAACTTTTATTGAGTTTTTGCATGATATTGAAAGCTACGAAAAGGGCCTTCATAACCAGCGACCTCACCTCTGCATCCCAGCATGGACTACTCTGGGCAGAATAGAGGGAGGAGAGCCCCAGTAAATACATTCAATTTCCCAACAGCGCTTCATTTCGTGGATGCAGACCTGAAACGAAACATGTCTGTTTGGGGTGGATGTCCTGGCTGTTGGCCTTGTGTTGGGGGGAGGGGGCGGCGGCATTGAACCATGATTTTGCGACCAGCTGCATATATTCTGCATATATATATAGGCCACCCCCGGCCCTATATACGATGGTGCGGTGACGTCACCGCATTTCCACTGGCATGGAAATTGTTTCAATTAACATTAAGACCTTTAATCAATTTTTGGCAGGTAAAATACAGGGTTATTGTCCTTTCAAATTATTTTACAGTTGAAAAGAACAAGTTACAGTCCTATATTTATAGTTTACCCCTAAAGAACCAAATCAAGTACTTTTTAAAGCATGTATATTGTTTCAAACAACATTAAGACCTTTAATCAATTTTTGGCAGGTAAAATACAGGGTTATTATCCTTTGAGACTATTTCACAGGTTGAAAAGAACAACTTACAGCCCTATATTTGCAGTTTACACCTAAAGATCCAAATCAAGTCATTTTTAAAGCATGGAAATGGTTTCAATCAACATTAAGACCTTTAATCAATTTTTGGCAATTGAAACATATTTTATGGATTCTACTTACAATATATAATTACAGGATGCAAATAATGCATATGAAAGGAAAACTTTATTGACTTTTACACGGACTACTTTAATTTCAGCACACTTTTCTTAACATATAAGGCAAAACATTAAAAGCTGATACAGGACAAAATGCCATATTATTCTAACACAAAACTCATGGTTCTAAAATGATGACTAATCCCTCACCGCATTAAATATTCACAGACATACCTTTGTCACTTGCATGGACAAAAAGTTACGTTGGCTTTGCTCAAAAGCAGCTGTCGGCCTGCCAGAATCTGAAAAGAAACGGCTTTAGCTGAGCGAGGCTGGCGTGCTCCCGCAGCGAGCCGATCAGTTTTTGGCGGTCCATCACTTTTTGGCATGACACCGGGACCCTGTTTTCACAAAACCAAATAACTCCACATCAGCGCTTGGTACTTGGATGATGTGACTCAGTGGTGCAGCGAGGATCAGCCAATCACATGTCTAGATGCTGACACCAGCCAATCATGCGTCTATCTGCTGCAGCAGCATTCTGCAGAGACCCCTACTTGGGTCTGCTCGCTTTGTGGGATTTCCCTGCCAGTTTTTTTTTTCTTTTTTACAATTTTGTTGCATTTTATGTCAAATATGGATAATTTTGATGAAGCAGATGAACCAGTGATGTGTCCACCACACACACTAGCATGGTTTTTGGGACATATCTGTTTTTGCAAAAGTTTGTGTTGTGAACTTATCTGTTTTTGTGGTCATAAACTGCCAAAAAACAACAGTGAGTTGATGTTCAATTTTTTGCTTTATTATGTCTGAGATACTCATATTTCAATTGACCATGTCTTAGAAGCTGAATTGGAAATATTAACACATATAAGCCAACAGATGAAAAGTTGTTTCTCATTATTAAAAAAAATGGACTTCTGTTTTTGTAAATGAACTCTTCATATTTTTAACTTTGTATTTCTGTCTTATACATTTTATCTAGTTCATGAATTATTTGCATTTCCACATTTATATAGTTTTTAAAAAAAAAAAATGTATACATTTTAAAATTTCTGCATCAAGAATTCAAGAACACAAAAAATGTTATGAATCTCCCTGTGCGCTTTTACGCAGTGCATGGAGAAAAGGAATCAAAACTCACTCGCTGAAGATAGTCGTGTGTTTTTATTGCAACAAATGAATTAGCTGCACAAAATAACAGATAAGGTGCACAGAATGAAGTTAGCTGTTCGGTTAGGCAGGTGAGGAGCTCGGGATTAACAAAGGAGTCCTCCAGGATGCTCTACAGTACAAGTGAGGAGACTTGAGGGGGAAAAATGTTCCAAACAGTCAGTACTCACATCGGCTGGAGCAGTCCGAGTAATCCAGTGGAATTACGGCAAACACAAATAACCTGGTGTAGCGGTTTGAATTCAACCCCCACAACACAGAGACAGAACAGAGACAGTCAGCTCGCACTCCTGGGTTTTTTCCGCTGCATGCTGCGTTTACAGCCGTGAGGTTAAAGTGTCATCCATGCATTGTGTTCATGCATCCTGTCTGTACCTCTGATATGCAAATGCCCAGACTGACTGCTGTGAATGTCTTTGATCTATTGTTTGAGTTGAGTATATAAGCTGCACTGTGCTGTAAATCTGCCTCTCATTCATTCACTCCTGCATCTGCTGCGAGACACACACACTGTGTGGCTCCTCTTCTCTGAGAGCCTGAGGACATCACCTCAGCCCGCAGCACGAGGGCTGGGGAGGTGTTCCGATGAAGGCGGGTGATAATAAAGCTACTTAAAAATCCAACGCTGCCTTTATTTTATCATCCTCTTTACTGGGGCCGAAGAGCACGTCACTCAATGTGAAGCAGTACTGGCAGAAACGGGCAGCGCTTCCAAGCTAGAGCGGTGGTGAAAAAACACTGAAGAAGTTAACTGCAGAATAGCTTCAAACACTGAAAGGATCGGCGACAGCGTAGCTCTGTACAGGGATCCAAACAACGATCCGGCAATCTCTCCCAACAGATCAGGGGCTGAAATAGAGCCAAGCCTAATCATGAGAGAGCTTGCTGGTGTGAATCATTAGGGTGTGTGCATGGGCGAACGCCAAAGGATGCAGCTGGTTCCACTGACAGAGGAGGGAGGTGTGACTGCGCTGTCAAAGAGCCGGCGGGCCAAAAAGGCTGTCAGACAGTGCCTGATGGAAATTTGGCAACAAAAAATATGAAAAGACCAAATAACCACGGCGTCACAGAACTGGGCTAAAACATAAGCCCAGTTCATGGCAAAAAAAAAAAAAAAAAGATTATGTCAACTGAAGTAATTTCAAGTGTATAAAATTAGATCACACGATACACTCGTACTCTGGTGCTTGGGAAAAACTGTATGTGTGTCGTGGTGGTGGTGGGGTACCTAGTCTTACATCCGGCTGTATGAGGGCAACAATATTGCTGATGTGGCTGGGGATGAAAATGAGCTTGACATCCCTGCCCTAGAGCAGGGGTCACCAACTGGTGGACTCCGGTCCAGATTTGGACCCCGAGAGTCCTCTGTCTGGACCCCGAAGCCTTTTGATACAACCTGGGGAAAAGGGAGACTGTTTTGTTTTGATGGGGGGAAAAAAGCGGAACTGAGCTGTTGTATTGGCAACTGCCTGGACAGATTATAGCACAAGCCCTTGGGCACTGTCCTGATGTAGACTCCCCCCTTTGCTGTCCCACGAACACCAGTTTTCTGAGGTTCATCAGACCACTCTCACTCTGCGGCTCCAACCGTTCCAGAATATATGCAGCTGGTCACAAAATCATGGTTCACTGCCCCCCTCCCCCCGACACAAGGCCGACAGCCAGGACATCCACCCCGAACACACATGCTTCGTTTCAGGCCTGCATCCACGAAATGAAGCGCTGTTGGGAAATTGAATGTATTTACTGGGGTACTCCTTCCTCTCTTCTGCCCAGAGTAGTTCATGCTGGGATGCAGAGGTGAGGTCGCTAGTTATGGAGGCCGTTTTCGCAACCTTCAATATCACGTAAAAATTCAAAGTTCCGTGTGTTACTGAACATGAAAAGTTCCACCTTTCCACCCTGTTGTACAGGGGGAAATTTTCTTGGAAGTGGCTTTTATAGGTTTTTGCAAACAAACTCTTCATATATTGTCTCTATTTTTTTTTAAACTGAAAACATGAAAATGTGGACACAAATAGAAAGACTTGATGTCCAAACACTGCCCATGACAAAACTACAATGCATTGTGGGACTTGTAGTTTACTGTCACTGTAATTTGGCATATTGTGGAAGAATAAGTTCAGGTGAGATATGACGAGCTGAAAGGTTGCAGAGTTTTATTTCTTCCATCATCATGAGACGCACAGTAGTTCTCAGAGCTACGATGTGCGTCTCATGATGATGGAAGAAATAAAACTCTGCAACCTTCCAGCTCATCATATCTCGCCTGAACTTATTCCTCCACACTGGTGACCCTAGACGTGTCATGGTGCGCCCCTCGCCTGATCTTTTCCCTCCACACTGGTGACCTGACGAGAGAGAATGACCGTCTGCTCCCTCTCACCGTGCTGTGGACCCCAGAGGACCAGAAAATGCCTGCAACCTCTTCATCCTCACCGGAGCGCAGCACTTGGACCGACACGCACCATGAACAGCGACACGAGCGAAACGAAGGAAGCAGCCTGAACTGGGACGATCATCGACGCCGTCTGCGTTGATTTCCACCGAGCTCCCCAACTAACTACTAACTAACTAACCTGCACTTATATAGCGCTTTTCTAGTCACAAAGACCACTCAAAGCGCTTTCACTAGTACTACCCTCTATTCTAAGTGCCTATAGGAAAGAGATATCTAGGGACAATTTAGAACAGCCAATTAACCTAACATGCGTGTCTTTGGATTGTGGGAGGAAACCAGAGCCCCCGGAGTAAACCCACGCAGCACAGGGAGAACATGCAAACTCCACACAGAAAGGTTCCAACCCCTGCCAGCCTGGGGATTCGAACCAGGAACCTTCTAGCTGTAAGGCAACAGTGCTAACCACTGCACCACCGTGCTGCCAACTCTGACTACTCTGACTAAACTCCCGACAGCGGACCTCCCGCGCACAGAAGCCCCGCACGCACACCGCAGGATTACGATGACAGCGCAACTGCCAGCTTGTGGTCACTGCGCCAAGCGCGCGCCATGCACGTGGACAAAACTGGCTCCACAGACTGATACAGCGTCCTCCGCCGCTGCACATACCCAAGAAACACGGCCGATTGCCACCCTCGGAATCTTCAGGGCTGCTCACGCACCTGAAGCAGACATGCAGCCCGCACACAGGACTTTGTATGGGTTTCTCAGCTATGGCGCACAAGGGGAATTTAGCCGATTGCTGTCCCCAAAGGCTTTAGGGCTGCTTCCGCACCTAAAAGCCAGACCGCCAGGTCCCTCACACAGCTGTAGTTGTTTCACAGCCGCTATGCATCCTCGGGGAATTTGGCCGCTCGCCTTCCCCACATCCTCGCTGGATCGAGCCACGAGAGGAGTCAGAGACTTAATTTTTTTCACAGCCGCTGTGGATCACCGCCAGTTTACTGGGAAAGTCCCTCACCATCGCAGATCCACACGCAATTTTTGCGTGGCCCAGACACCTTTGACGTCCTGAGGCGGCACTCACTTACTCCCACCCCCTCCCCCTCCTCCTCCACAGCACTCTTCCCGCACCTTGCTCCCTAAAGTCGGCCGATCGCCGTCTTGTTCTATTACGCATGAAGCGCACCAGCCCGTGCGCCCACGATCCACAGCCATTCAACGTGCTGGAACCCAGAGCGGAGCACACTGTTTTTTCCACCCCTCCCCCGTCCCCCCCATGGACTGACATGGTTTAGTGAAGCCAGTGACATATATCTGTAACCTGTCTCTCCAAACAGATATATTTCCCAATCTAATGAAAATAGCCAAAGTAATTCTGATGCACAAAATGGGTGACAGAGGGGAATTTTCAAACTATAGGCCCATTTCACTATTTCCGTAATTTTCAAAGATGCTCAAAAAAAAAAATTCTATGAAAGAACTGACAACTTTATAACAAAGAATAATTTATTGTTTGAACAGCAATACGGGTTCAGACACAAGAGGACAATTGCATTTGCTCTAATGGAATTTATAGAAAAAATATCAACTGCTGTAGAAAATAAAGAGTATTCAGTTGGGGTATTCCTGGATCTTAAAAAAAGCATTTGATACAGTGTGTAGAAGAGCTTGAAATAACGAGGCGATGTGATTCATAAACCAAAGTTTATTATCAGCTCCTCTAACAAGTCTCATCTAGGTGCAGCAGCAGAAGAAGTGAGAGAGCGAACACCTTCGACTCTATGAACTTATACTCGCTCATAACAAAAGACATGCATATCAAAAGCTGACATCCCTCACTATCTTAATCCCCTCTTTTGTCTCCGTACCCCTCCACCTGGCCCTGGGGGGTCAGGGCGACCTATCCGGTCTCCACCGCAGTGCCTCGGATGCTCTTTGATCTTCACTGGCGGTTGAGACCTCTTTGTCCTGTTCTGAGGTGTGAAGTAGCTTTACATATGTAATCACCAAACATTCTCACATGCTTATACATATGTAGGTTATGGGATATATGATTAATATAGACCACAGCCCCCCCCCCCAAACGACTAAGAAAAGGACAATAGAAAAATTCACAGTTTAAGATAATTATTATGACATACTAACAGCTACACCTCTTGACACAGAAGAAACTTTCCAGCAGCCATGCCCCTAAGAGAGTTCAGTGGTAATCATAACAGCACAGTAAAATCACAAGTCAGTCCTAAACTGTTACAGCACAATTAGTGAACAACTGTTGAGTAGTTTGCATCAGTCCCTGTGCCGTCTGGGTTTTAATCTTCTCCCGAATCTGCTGTGGGTCCGCTTGGGTGTCCTGGTGGGACCTTCCTGTAAGGAATCTGCAGCTTGGGGAGGAGAGTGATTATTTGGTCCCTGCAGGGGGGCTGATTCTTTTCTCTTGGGGGGTCTACCCCGCCGAGGTGCTCTCGCCAACCGTGCAGGCTCGTCTCTCAACAAGAAGGCAGGTTTAAGTCTGTCAGTGCTGACTGTTTCTTTTCTATCCCCAAAATCAAGCACAAAATGCTTATCACCAGGTTCCAGCACTCTGAATGGTCCATCGTATGGTGGGCGGAAAGTTGGTTTTAAAGCTTCATGCCTAACAAAAACGAATTCAGCGTTTTTTAAAGCTTGGGGGACAAAAACCCATGGAAAAGAGTGATGTGCCGGTCCGGGGAGAGAGTCCGGTCCATTGCTGCCTAAAAACCTCGGGGCTGGAAGATGCCCTGGCTTTGGGTTCTCTGGTAAAAATTCACCTGGGAGCCTGAGAGGTTGTGCAAAAACTAATTCTGCTGGGGAGGCGTCTAGATCCTCTTTAGGCGCAGCACGCAACCCCAATAAAACCCAGGGAAGTTTATTTACCCAATTTGTATCCATTAGTGAGGCTCTGAGGGCGGCCTTTAAAGATCTGTGAAAACGCTCGCATAACCCATTAGCCTGAGGGTGATAAGTGGTGGTGCGGTGAATTGTCGCCCCTAAGCTGCTGGCCATGGCTGACCAAAGCTCCGAGACAAATTGAGGCCCCCTATCGGACGTGATGTCCGATGGGACACCGAAACGTGCCACCCAGTTTGTCAAAAAAACGCGAGCGACTTCCTCCGCTGTGGTTGACGCCAGAGGGATTGCCTCCGGCCAGCGCGTGGTGCGGTCTATTATTGTTAACAGATGTGTGAAACCTTGGGAGGAAGGTAGTGGCCCCACGAGGTCGACATGAACGTGGTCGAACCTTCTAGCAGGGATTCGAAAAGGCTGTAGAGGGGCTTTTGTGTGTTTGTGTACTTTGGCGCGCTGACAAGAAATGCAAGTCTTTGCCCATTCTTTTATGTTTTTGTGCAGGCCAGGCCACACAAACTTTTCGGCGACCATTTTAACCGAAGCGCGCACACCTGGGTGCGCGAGGGAGTGAATCGAGTCTCAAATACGGCGGCGCCGTGCAGCTGGGACTAACGGGCGAGGTCGGCCGGTTGAGATGTCGCATATTGGGGGGGCACACCGTCGCATAAACCCCTTTCCTCCAGCCTTAACCCTGTTGGTCCAGACAGGAGTGCGCGCACGTCCGCGTCACTACTTTGCTCCTCCACCATGGCTGCATAATCTATCCTTGCATGGATTGGGGCTGCGTATGCGTCCGCGTTGGCGAAGAGTTCTGCGGCTGAGGTAGTATAATCTGTCTCCTCGTGCTCTGGCAATGTCACAGCGCGAGAGAGACAGTCTGCTACCACGTTAAGTTTGCCTGCCACATGTCGAATGTCTGTGGTGAACTCTGAAATCGCAGCTAGCTGTCTCTGTTGCCTGCCTGACCACGGTTCAGAAATTTTAGCCATCGCAAAGGTGAGCGGTTTGTGGTCTACAAAAGCCGTAAAACGCCACCCTTCCAACCAGAACTGGAAGTGACGGATGGATAAATGAAGCGCTAGAGGCTCCCTGTCAAAAGTGCTGTATTTACACTCAGTTTGGTTTAGCGATTTGCTGAAGAATGCCAAAGGTTGCCAGATTCCGCTGACGTGTTGTTCTACAACTGCCCCTATGGCCAGGTCTGAAGCGTCTGTGGTTAGCGCAATGCGGGCCGAGGGATCGGGGTGAACCAACAATGTGGCATTAGCTAGGGCACTTTTTACTTCCGCGAAGGCACGTTCGCGCTCCGGGGTCCATTCGACCGCGTTGGAAGGTTTTTGTTTTCTGAGTGTGTCATATAGGGGCTGCATGAGCTGAGCTGTGTGGGGGAGGAAACGGTTGTAAAAATTAACCATTCCCAAAAATTCTTGCAGCGATTTGACCGTTTGTGGCCGTGGGAAACTTTTTACTGCGTGAACTTTGTCTGGCAGTGGGATTGCCCCCTTCGGTGAAACTCTGTGTCCTAAAAAATCAATTTGAGACACGCCGAATTTGCATTTGGCTGGATTGATTATTAACCCGTGCTCTTCTAGTCTCTGAAAAACCATAGTGAGATGCTGCTCGTGTTCTTCCTCAGACGTGCTGGCTACCAGTATATCGTCGAGGTAGACGAACACGAAGGGGAGGTCGCGTAGTACCGCGTCCATCATCCGCTGAAAGGTTTGAGCGGCGCCTTTGAGGCCGAAAGGCATCCGCAAAAATTCAAAAAGACCGAAGGGGGTTATTACAGCTGTTTTAGGAATGTCCTCTGCTCGAACTGGGACTTGATGATAGCCGCGGACCAGGTCTATTTTTGAAAAAATGCGCGCACCCGCCAGATGTAGTGAAAAATCTTGAATGTGAGGAATTGGGTAGCGGTCATGCGCTGTCGCATTGTTTAATCTGCGGTAATTGCCGCACGGTCTCCAAGAACCGTCGGGTTTAGGGACCATGTGAAGTGGTGACGCCCATGGGCTTTTCAAGCGCCTGATAATGCCTAATTTTTCAAGGGTGGTAAACTCGTCCCGAGCTATGGCGAGCTTGGTCGCGTCTAAGCGCCGAGCTTTGGCGAATACGGGTGGGCCCGTTGTGGGAATAAAGTGTTCGACCCCGTGTTTAGCCACTGTGGCTGAGAATTTGGGAATTGTGAGTACTGGAAATTGGGTGAGGAGTTGATCAAACTTACCTCCTGCTGTGG
This sequence comes from Pholidichthys leucotaenia, assembly GCA_020510985.1. Taxonomy (NCBI): domain Eukaryota; kingdom Metazoa; phylum Chordata; class Actinopteri; order Cichliformes; family Pholidichthyidae; genus Pholidichthys; species Pholidichthys leucotaenia. Next base: position 255,505,170 of record CM035849.1, on the reverse strand, counting down.
TGACGCTGGCTTGCACGGGTGGTGGAGAAACTCGAGCTGAGCAGGGAATAGAAGCAAAGGACAGTGCATTAACCAAGCGTCTGTTCGCTAGATCAACTAATAGCCCATGTGCACACAAAAAATCTGCGCCCAACAAGTTAAAACTCACCGCCGCTACAACAAATGTCCATCTGTAGTTGCGGCTGTGGATGCGGAGGGGCAGGCTCTTTTCGCCAAAAGTGTCGATGATGGAGCCGTTGGCTGCTACCGCTCCATTGCCCCGGGTGCCCATGGCCCGATCTGCTTGGGAGGGCATGACAAAACTTAGTTGAGCTCCCGTGTCGATAAGGAACTGCTTGCCGGTGTGTCCATCTGTCACATATAAAAGCTTGCTTTTTTCGCCGAGAACCGCCGCTGTTAACGGTTCTCGGCTTTGGCGTTTTCCCGAAATCGTGAATTTGCAGGGGGGAACGCATTTGTAAGCCTTCTCGGTGAAGCGGTGGTGGTAATAACAAACGTCACTCCATCTGTTACGTCTTGGCCGTGTCGCTGTCACCGCGGGCTGATTCTGCTCAGTGGTTTGTGGCTCCCCGTGGCTCCGGACATCAGCGTTAAGGTCTGCGGATGCTGCTGTGGGTGTCTGTTCCTTGCAGGCGTTGACGAGCCGTTGAGCTTCGTGAGCCAGCATGCGGAAGTCCTGCTGGTTGCTGCATCGCATGTTGGAAAGCGTCCCTCTCATGTGTGGCGGCAGCGTACTGAGGAATATGAATTGGAAGAGGAAGTTGTCATTGTCCTCTTCTTTAAGTTGCAGCAAGTCCTCCATGAGGGCCTTGGGTCTGCATCCTCTGTGGCCGTAGACCGCCAGGATCCTCTCGGCTCTCTCCTCGGCTGAGGGGACAAAATTTGCCATGATGGTCGCTTTCAGTTCTTTATATTTGTCCTGGGCCGGCGGCTGCTGGATTATGCTCCGCGCACATCTCGAAGTGGCGGCGTTGAGTTTGGCGACGATGTGATAGAACTTTGTATCATCAGCCGTGATGCCCGCAAGTGCAAACTGGGCTTCAGCTTGCTGAAACCACGAGGCAGGGTCTTCCTGCCAGAAGTCCGGCAGCTTGACGGTGACGGCGTTTGCGTGGACCGTCACTGATGTGTCCGCAGGGTGAGAGTGCCTTCCTTCGGCTCTCTCAGCGGCGCTGGTGCTCGGTTGAGCCCTGTCTATCACTTCTGCCGTGGGGGAACGTCGTCCATCTGTTCCCCTGTCTGCATGGGCGCCGGCGTCTGCCTGGGTCACCACGGATGAGTCGATCGCGGGGGAACGCCTCTGGTCCATCCTCGCGTCAGGGTCACCAGTGTAGAAGAGCTTGAAATAACGAGGCGATGTGATTCATAAACCAAAGTTTATTATCAGCTCCTTTAACAAGTCTCATCTAGGTGCAGCAGCAGAAGAAGTGAGAGAGCGAACACCTTCGGCTCTATGAACTTATACTCGCACATAACAAAAGACATGCATATCAAAAGCTGACATCCCTCACTATCTTAATCCCCTCTTTTGTCTCCGTACCCCTCCACCTGGCCCTGGGGGGTCAGGGCGACCTATCCAGTCTCCACCGCAGTGCCTCGGATGCTCTTTGATCTTCACTGGCGGTTGAGACCTCTTTGTCCTGTTCTGAGGTGTGAAGTCGCTTTACATATGTAATCACCAAACATTCTCACATGCTTATACATATGTAGGTTATGGGATATATGATTAATATAGACCACACAGTGGATCATAAATTATTGTTAAAGAAACTACAAAATTATGGTATTGGGGGGTAGCACTGTCCTGGTTATGTAGTTACTAACGGACATCAGTACGTATGTGTAGGTAGCAAAAACTCGCAGTTAACGAAGGTTACTTGTGGAGTCCCACAGGGTTCAGTTTTGGGGCCATTGCTATTCAATCTGTAGATAAATGATATATGTAAAGTTTCAGAAAAAATGGATTTAATATTGTTTGCAGATGATACTAATTTATTATGTAGTGGAAGCAATTTGGAACAACTTTTGGATACACTCAGAAAGGAATTAGGAAAGCTTAAACTGTGGTTTGATTCAAACAAATTAATGTTCAATTTAAGTAAGACAAAATTTATAATTTTTAACAGCCATCACAACAACTCAGTATTTAAACTCAGTGTAAATGGTGTAGAGATTGAAAGAGTTTCCAAAATTTAATTCCTTGGAGTAATAATTGATAATAAATTGCGTTGGAAGTCACATATTAATTATATATGAAATATCTGCTGAATCAACCCACACTATATACTTTGTATCATTCATTAATACGCCCATACATGACATATTGTATTGAAGAATGGGGAAATACATATAAAACAAACATACAGTGGGGGAAAAAAGTATTTAGTCAGCCACCAATTGTGCAAGTTCTCCCACTTAAAAGATGAGAGAGGTCTCCAGTTTTCATCATAGGTATACCTCAACTATGAGAGACAAAATGAGAAAAAAAAATCCAGAAAATCACATTGAAGGATTTTTAATGAACTAATTGGTAAATTCCTCGGTAAAATAAGTATTTGGTCAATAACAAAAGTTCATCTCAATACTTTGTTATATACCCTTTGTTGGCAATGACAGAGGTCAAACATTTTCTGTAAGTCTTCACAAGGTTTTCACACACTGTTGCTGGTATTTTGGCCCATTCCTCCATGCAGATCTCCTCTAGAGCAATGATGTTTTGGGGCTGTTGCTGGGCAACACGGACTTTCAACTCCCTCCAAAGATTTTCTATGGGGTTGAGATCTGGAGACTGGCCTGGCCACTCCAGGACCTTGAAATGCTTCTTACAAAGCCACTCCTTCGTTGCCCGGGTGGTGTGTTTGGGATCATTGTCATGCTGAAAGACCCAGCCACGTTTCATCTTCAATGCCCTTGCTGATGGAAGGAGTTTTTCACGCAAAATCTCACGATACACGGCCCCATTCATTCTTTCCTTTACACGGATCAGTCATCCTGGTCCCTTTGCAAAAAAATAGCCCCAAAGTATGATGTTTTCACCCCCATGCTTCACAGTAGGTATGGTGTTCTTTCTCCTCCAAACACGACAAGTTGAGTTTTGACCCAAAAGTTCTATTTTGGTTTCATCTGACCATATGACATTTTCCCAGTCCTCTTCTGGATCATCCAAATGCTCTCTAGCAAACTTCAAATGGGCCTGGACATGTACTGGCTTAAGCAGGGGGACACGTCTGGCACTGCAGGATTTGAGTCCCTGGCGGTGTAGTGTATTACTGATGTAGCCTTTGTTACTTTGGTCCCAGCTCTCTGCAGGTCATTCACTAGGTCCCTCCGTGTGGTTCTGGGATTTTTGCTCACCGTTCTCGTGATCATTTTGACCTCACGAGGTGAGATCTTGCGTGGAGCGCCAGATTGAGGGAGATTATGAGTGGTCTTGTATGTCTTCCATTTTCTAATAATTGCTCCCACAGTTGATTGTTTCACACCAAGCTGCTTACCTATTGCAGATTCAGTCTTCCCAGCTTGGTGCAGGTCTACAATTTTGTTTCTGGTGTCCTTTGACAGCTCTTTGGTCTTGGCCATAGTGGAGTTTGGAGTCTGACTGTTTGAGGTTGTGGACAGGTGTCTTTTATACTGATAATGAGTTCAAACAGGTGCCATTAATACAGGTAACAAGTGGAGGACAGAGGAGCCTCTTAAAGAAGAAGTTACAGGTCTGTGAGAGCCAGAAATCTTGCTTGTTTGTAGGTGACCAAATACTTATTTTACCGAGGAATTTACCAATTAATTAATTAAAAATCCTTCAATGTGATTTCTGGATTTTTTCCCCCTCATTTTGTCTCTCATAGTTGAGGTATACCTATGATGAAAATTGGAGACCTCTCTCATCTTTTAAGTGGGAGAACTTGCACAATTGGTGGCTGACTAAATACTTTTTTGCCCCACTGTATATACAGTTTTTGTGCTTCAGAAGAGAGCCATTAGAACAATAAACAAAGTTGCTTATAGGGAACCAACAAACCCACTTTTTTATTAAATTAAAAGCTCTCAAGTTGAAAGAGCTTGTTGATTTTAAAACTGCAGTCATAATGTTTAAAGTGAAGAATCTATTACTGCCTACAAATATCCAAAAGTTGTTCCAAATAAGGGAGAAACAATATCATTTCAGAGGAACATGTATATTTCAAAAACCTTCAGTGAGTAGTAGTAGTAGATTAGTTTATTTGACAGGGACAGTGCAATAAACATAGACAATTAATCAAAGACAATCAATCTGATGTGTTGCACATAGAGTGTATAGCTATTAGCTAATTTGCAACTCTTGTCCCTGGATGGGCTTTAGAAAAAAGAATCAAGATAAAAAATATACACAATAACCACATACATCAATGCAGAAAAATTATAAATACAACTAGAACTACAACCAAGCAACACTGTGTCTCAGTGCAAGGAATCAGACTGTGGAATGCTTTTGGAGCTGAAATAAAATCATGTACAACGCTTGGACAATTTAAACAAAAACTAAAGGAAGAAATACTCCAAACATATATACAAAATGACATGTAAAATCACATAAGCTGCCACTTATGTGCTAAACTTATGTGCAGCTGGGGCTGCACGGTGGCGCAGTGGTTTAGCACTGCGGCAGCACAGTTTTACCCTCGGCCGGGGGATCGCGGGGATCATGAGATCGTGGGTTCGATCCCAGCTCCCGACCAACAGTGAGCTGTGTGGAGTTTGCATGTTCTCCCCGTGTTGCGCGGGATTTCTCCGGTTTCCTCCCGCACACCAAAAACATGTAGGTTTAGGGCGCTCGCGCACGCAGCGACCAGCAGCCGGTGGCTTGTCACCAGACTGCAAACCAAGTCTACCTACGGGTACAAATAAGTAACAAAAAAAAAAAAAAAAAAAAAAATAAGGATTATCATATCCAGTCTGTGTTGTGTTGTTGCTTAGTTTTGTTTTGTCACGTTTTGTTTTAGCTTTGTTTTGTTTTGCAATTACTTTTATTTTTTTGACTTCTTAGATGGAACATGGGTGGGCAATATAAGCTGCGGCTTCAGCCATCACCCTTTTCGGATAATTTATGTTGAACTGTATAATCCAAGGAGTTATTGTTTAATTTGACCTTGTTGGATTCCCCCCCCCCCCCCCCCCTCCCGGTATAGTGATGTGTTCCTTTCTTTCTTTTTTTTTTTTTTTTAAATCTAATCTATCCAAAATAAAGATTCATTCATTCATACCACATATGCAAGCAGTGTGTAGCTCGGCTGTCATTGTTGTTGCTGCACACCTACCTCTGATGCTAACCTGCCGGCGGACTCCAGCTGAAATGCTAGCTCAAGGGTGTTAGCTAGCGTCATGTCGTTTGGCGCTGTTAGCATCTTTTAGCATCTTGGTCCACAGCCGTGGGTTGCTAGTGTGCTTGGCCAACTGGTCCTGCACCATCTCATCTTCCAACAGACCAAATCTGCACATGCTAGCTAGGTTGCGAAGATCCACGACAAATTGTTGTCACCTCTCCAGGCTTTTGTCATCATTAGCGAAACCTAATGCGTTGCCCCAACACGTTGTCAGGTATAGCGAAGTAGCTTGCTAGCAGTTCAACTGAATCAGCAAACAACTCCGTTGGTCCGAACTTGTAAAAATACATTGGCCTTCTATGCCCAGATTGTGAATCAGTAGATCTCGCTTCCGTACCTTGTCCAGCTTGCCCAGGTCAAACGCCGACATGAAGGTGGTTACAGCCTCCAACCAGCGCGGCCACGGGCCACTCACCGGGGTTTTCCAGAAATGGCTGTGATGGCCTCATGCACGCTTCCATGGTGTAACTCTCATCACCAAATGTTATGTCTGGAAACCTGGCAATGACCAACAGTGAGTGGTGCTGCTTTGGAACACAAATTTTATTATACAAAGCATAAACTTACAATTCGGAGCCTGTTACGGGAGATCCTATCAGAGAGGAGAGAGCAAAGAGGCCCTAAGATGGCCGACCCTCACCTTATATCAGCTCGGCATGATGACATCACCAAACGGCTGCGTCATCACGCCAATGCCATCCAAACCTGTGGTATAATCTGTGGTTCCTTATACCACATGCTGCAGCTCCACAATTTACTCATTTATTACAAATTCAAGTATTTACAACAACTATGCATGCATGGTCTTACCTTTACTAAATTAAATACATTTGCCTATCCTTCTGGACCAAAATCACTGTGACTTTGTTAAAAAATGTCATTACTTTCTTTTACTTTTAAAAAAAATCCTGTGCTTATGGTGCTGAAGTACCCCCCCCCCCCCCCCCCCATTGATGCAACGGTACGGCGCAGCCTCTTGTTATGAATCTCTGCCTCCCCTGACACATTTCATAGTGCTCTGTGCTATGAAACAACTTTTGAACTGTTATTGAACTGAATTTGTGCCCTGCTACCAAGTTGCAGCTGCCACACTACACTTCTTTGGCTGTAGAAACATGAGTACTCAAACTCCCTTGCTCCCCCTAGTGGAGTGGCTGAACTACTGCAGCCCAACAAAGGCAATGCAATATTCTTTTTAAGCTTCTGCAAGCCAGATAAAATGAGTTTGACACATGTGCTCTAGGGGCTTAAAAAGTGACGTTCTCCAGACAATGTATTTAACAAAATTAAATAAAATTATATATTTACAAGTTTTGTTAACAGATTTAAACACAACAACACAGACAGTAATCAGAACTCACAGAAACATGGATGCAATCAATATACATACTGCTGATGAACAAACCATAACATACAAAAAATTTTCATAGGACATTTAAGACGGTGATACAAACAATAATAATTTTTCTCAGCTATATCAGCAGACCATATGGAAAACACTGATTAGCTTTAAGAAGTGACTTATGAGACTTTTTAAACTGCTGAGAGGACAAGCTTGAAAGGATGTACTTCAACATGGCTAGGAAATATGGCAGCTCCACATCAGGAATCCTGATCTCATCCTGATCCTTGGCCAGTTTTCCGTAGGTGTTCCATAGTTTGTTTTATTGATTCAGAATATTTTAAATATTTTCCACATTTCTTTTCTGGTGCTTAATATTATTCATAAATAAAAGTTCATTTCTCTTTGAAAAATTGTACATGGACTGTTATCATTATATTACTATATCCAAGGCATCGAATGGTTTTCATGACGTCAGCACTAACATTTACAATGATGTTCAATCATCTCTAGTTGCCACACTCTCCTCAAAGTTTTGACTCTGTCCAAAACACACAAGAATCTCCCAAATGATCCCAAAGATCAAAAATTGGCCAAATCTCTCAACAATCTCCATGCTGTTTAAAGGGGACCTTAATACATTACAGTATGATGCTGCTGCTGCTGATTAATAGACTGAGGCTGTTGTCAAGGTTACATCTGTTTAACAGTGTTTGTGGAACTGTGCTTTCAGGCAACCTGTATGGACGAGGAGCATCAGACAATAAGGCTCCAGTTTTAGCCTGGATCCATGCTGTGGAAGCTTACCAAGCTCTAAGTATGGTGAGAGACAGAGAGTTTACTATCCTGTCACACCCCAGCTTCTTCTTCTTCTTCTTTTGGCTGGTCCCTTTAGGGGCCACCATAGCAGATCATCTGCCTCTATCTCAGCCTATCCAAACCACTCAACCTGAGCTTTCCCTCTGATATACTGATTTCTAATTTTGTCCCTCCTATTCACTCCTAATGAGACTCTTTCCATATTCAACTCTACCACCTCCAGCTCCACTTGCTGTCTCTTCATCAGTGCCACCATCCCCAAACCATATATCATAGCAGGTCTCACGACTGTCTTGTAAATCTTCCCTTTCACTCTAGCTGCTATCTTTCTGTCATAAATTACCCCTGATACTCATCTCCACCCATTCCACCCTGCCTACACTCACTTCTTCACTGCTTTTGTGCACTGTCCATTGCTTTGGATGGTTGACCCCAGGTATTTGAAATCATCTACCTTCACTACCTTTTCTTCTTGCATCTTCACTGTTACACCTCCCTCCCTCTCATTCACACTCATGTATTAGGTCTTGCTTGAACTAACTTTCATTCCTATTCTCCCCAGAGCATACCTCCACCCCTCCAGGTTCTCTTCCACACTCTCAATATAGAACCCCATTTTATCTGCAAACATCAGGATCCATGGAGACTCCTGCCTGACCTCATCTGTCAGCCTTTCCATCATCATAGCAAGCAAGAAGGGGCCTAGAGCTAATTCTTGATGTAATCCCACCCCACCTTGAACCCATCTGTTACTCCTACAGCACATCTCACCACCGTCTCACTGTTCTCATACATGTCCTGTACCACTTACTCAGGCAGTACAACACTTCCTCTATTGGTGCCCTATTATATGTTTTCTCTAGATCCACAGAGACAGAGTGCAACTCCTTCTGCCCTTCTCTATACTTCTCCATAAGCACTCTTAAAGAAAACATTTGTATCTATAGTACTCCTTCTTGGCATGAAACAGTATTGCTGTATTGACCTCTCTTCTTAACCTGGCTTCAGCAACACTTTCCCATATTTCATAGTGTGGCTGATCAACTTTATACCTCCGTAGTTACTACAACTCTGAGTATCACCCTTGTTCTTGAAAATCAGTATCATTACACTTCTTCTCCACTCCTCAGGCATCCTCTCACTTTCTAAGATTTTGTTAAACAATCTGGCTAAAAATTCCACTGTCATCTCTCCTAAACATGTCAATACCTCCACAAGTATGTCATCTGGACCAAGCACCTTCACCCTCTTCATTGCTCTCCTCAACTCTTCTTTGCCTCGGAACTTCCTTGTTCGGTGTCTTTCTTTCATCCATTCTCCTGTTGCGGTTTTCTTTATCTGGTCCTCAAAGTACTCTTCCACCTTCTCAACACACTCTCTTCACTCATTAGTACATTACCATCTCTGTCCTTAATCAACCTAACCTGCTGTACATCTTTTCCAGCACCATCTCTCTGTCTAGCCATTCGATACAAGTCCTTTTCTCCTTCCTTTGTTTCCAGCCTCTCATACAACTCATTACATTCCTGTTCCTTTGCTACTTCTCTTCGCCACACATCTAGACTCCAAGTATTTCTGGCTACTTTCTTCATCTCCCTGACTGTCACAACCCCAGGCTCCAGAGGTCTGACATTTACTACTGCAAAAAGGTGTAACAATTATCTTTATTAAGTGGTGAATATGCAACCCAGTGAAAGCCAGAACCAAAGGGGATCCAGCCAAGGAGGTGAGAGAGATCCACTCCATGGGAACCTTTTAAAGCTCCCAAGATTGCCCAGCTTAGGTGCTTCCAGTTTCAAGCAAAAAGAACAGATGTAGCAGAAACTGCAAACAAAAACTAGAGCTGAACCTGTAATACTGACTATCCCACTTTTTCTTTGCCAACATCTTCCTTTGAGCACTCTCTTGTTCCTCCTCCTTCCCCCACCAAGTCTCCTTGTCTTCTTTCTTCTGACCAGAGGATGCACCAAGTACCTTTCTAGCAGTTTCCCTCAATACTTTAGCTGTACTTGTCTAATCCTCTTGTAATTCTTCCTTCTATAATTTCTACCATTTATTCCTTGGCCCTGCCTTCACTATTCATATCCAGTGGTGAATGAAGGAAAATGAGTTGATTAAATACACAGGCAAATATTACAGTGAATTGGTGCACCTGAGTGAGGGAGCGGGTTAGTAATCACGGAGAGTGGAACTGGCTGACCATCAAGAGAGGGAGGTGTGGTCTGGCTGGCAGACTGACAGGCCCGCCCACACCAAGTGTAGACCAAACGAGCTGCCTGACAGCCTGTCAGTCAGAGAACCATAACACACAACAAACTCAGAACTAGAAACAGATGCAAAATAACACGTGTCTGGGAGAACCCTGGCTCAGTACAAAATACACAATACCTAGATAAATAGACACACAGAGAAGAGCCATGGAGCCAATCCTGGAGGACAAACCGACTTGGTTCATGACAGGTATCCTTAACTAAACTATATGAATTGGTATCAAATGTGCAATGTTTTACTATAGCAGGGAATGGTTGTCACCAAAGCTCTGCTAGTCTGTTATAAATGAACAATGATGGTGACTAAAATCATGTTCATTAAAATGACTAAAGATGTAGTGATTTCTGTTTATTATACAAGCACATTTTCAACAAGTTTTCAAATCAGTGAAATCTATAGTAACTCAAAGAATACTACTATGTGTAACTGAGTAAAATCACAAGTTTTTCTTAAGCCTTTTTTCTTTCTTTAAAGTCCTTATAGTCAAATACTATAGTAAGAAGTATCATATAGTGCACACACAGTGTACAAACAGTTGTAAAGTTTTATGAAAAACTTACAGATGTACATGCACTTGAGTAAATACAGTTAGTTACTTCACACCTCTGTGGTCAATAGTTGTCAGTATGGAAAGATGAGTCTACTTTGAACACCTTACAGCTGTAACATTTGCCTTGTCACAGGAAAGCCAAGGTATAGCACCAAATTTGGGGTTCACTTTGTAATGGGGTATGTGGCCCCTCTTCAAATACAAACACATTTTTGTTTTCATTCCACCCTTTTCATGTGCGCCTTTTTCATTACAGTGCCTCTGATTCTTACTGTCCACCAGGGTCTACCGGTCAATGTGAAGTTTGTCATTGAGGGCATGGAGGAGACGGGCTCCAATGGCTTGGATGCAATGATCATGGCCCAAAGAGAGACGTTCTTCTCAGATGTGGATTACATCGTCCTATCAGACTGCACCTGGCTTAGCACACGACCCGCTCTCACCTATGGCACCCGAGGCAACTGCTACTTCTTTGCTGAGGTTTTGTACCACTAACATGACAATCTGCTGAAATGCCCACATTTCAAAGTACTTTTACCACTAAAGACACTGACCCTCATTTAATGTGCATAAGGCAGGAAAGTGCTTGTACCATCATTTAATTGCACAGATAGGGATTTATCAATCTTGACTTCATCATAGGATACACTCAGATCCCACAAAAGTCTTTGCTTATGAAGACTAGAAGGCTACATAATTTTTGAACTTATTGAGGTGCAGCAAAGAAATCTGGCTGTGTGGGATAAATAACCAGTATTGGGCAAGTTACTAAAAATAGGAACTCATTACAGTTACTAGTTACTGTACTTCTTTTCAAAAGTAGTTGAGCTACTTTACAATTACTGCATGATTAAAGTAACTAGTTACTTGGAAAAGTAACTTTCTCATTACCTTTAAATGCATACTTAAATCATCTTGCACACCTAGCAGGATTATTTAATTAATGGAATTACATTACGGGCATATTAATGTCAGGCTGAAAACAAACTGTTTCAGACAGAGCTTTTAGAACATGCTCAGTCTGTTTTATCCTGCCTTGAGAGCTCTTATTGTGGAAAAATCTGAAGAAAATCAACATAATATGGCCAGTAATATCCTCATTTTGGAGTGAGAAATAGGGTTTGTGGAGTGAGAGAGAGGGAAAAACAGTGAGACTCACTCCAAAAGAGTGAGAGTTAACAACACTGCAGAAAACTGTCTATGTTTATTTTGCCTTTATTTTATGGATTTAATCCGATATGCAGTGATCCAGAGAAAATGTCCATTATCCACAGTTCAAATGTCTGCTGTGACCGAGACATGATCCAGTCCATCAAATTCCTTTTGGAGAGCAAAATCCATTTTTGAATAATCTTTATCCAGGTAGAAAGTAAATGCATTTTAATTTCCGTGGGTCCAGGGTCTGAGTCACAAACTGTCCAGATGCATACCTGTGCTTGAAATCCAGCCATGGGTGTGGAGACAAGAGTATTTCCACTTTACATCACGTGGCTGTTCAGATAGCGTAGATCCATAACACGGTGTTGTTAGCATAGCATAGCACTGGCTATGCTTGTTGCTGTTTTCAGGTGCTTCTGAAGATTGCAGTAGGTCTCAGTGCTTTTGTGCTTAACTGCAACAAAAGAAAAATAATCTATTTCCACAATAACAAAGTAGCTTCATCTTTTCCTCCACTCAGTAGTGAAGACTTACAACAGGTCATGTTGGCTGATGGCTGCGTCAGCTACGGTAGGGTCAGTTTGTATATTGATTTATTTGGGCTAAAAATATCTATCCATATTAATAAAATGAGTAATGAGTAACGCATCTGATCAAATTTGAGTAACTGTAACGCATCACTGAATTTTTAAGCAATAATTGTGTTTTACTACAAAAGTAGTGGCATTACAGTAGCACGTTACTTTGCAATGAATTACTCCCAACACTGGAAATAACTGATCAGATTATTGAGCAGTGCAACCTTTCAGATGATACAGTATGCTGGCCTTTAGTTTGGGAGTAGGGAAGGGTCACCTTGCTCCCCCCACCCCCAAAACAGTAAAGCAACCCCTATATTTTCTAAACCTTTGGGATGTCCGCTATGTGAAATGAGCAGGTAACACTGCATAAATACATTTGCATTATACTTTTCAGCCAATATTTCACAGCACCTTCAGATACAGTATAGATTTTTGGACGGATTTTAGGTACAAATACAGGTGCATCTCAATAAATTAGAATGTTATCAAAAAGTTGATTAATTTCAGTAATTCACTTCAAAAAATGATTCAGAATGATATTTACATTCTTTATTTCTTTTAATTTCGATGGTTATGGCTTATAGTTCATGAAAACCCCAAATTCACGTTCTCAAAAAATTAGAATATTGCATAAAATTAATTAAAAAAAACTGATTTTGAATAGAAATGCTGGCCGACTGAAAAGTATGTCCATATACACACTCAATACGTGGTCAGGGCTCCTTTGGCATGAATTACTGCATTAGTGCCGCATGTCATGGAGGTGATCAGCCTGTGGCACTGCTGAGGTGTTATGGAAGCCCAGGTTGCTTTGATAGTGGCCTTCAGCTCCTTTCCTTTGCTGGATCTGGTGTCTCTCATCTTCCTCTTGACGTACGCTGTAGATTCTCTCTGGGGCTTAGGTCAGGCGAGTTTGCTTGCCAATCAAGCGCAGTGATACTATGGTCATTAAACCAGGTATTGGTACTTTTGGCAGTGTGGGCAGGTTCCAAGTCCTGGTGGAAAAGGAAATCAGAATCTCCATAAAGCTTGTCAGCAGAAGGAAGCATGGAAGTGCTCTAAAAATTTCCTGGTAGACAGCTGTGCTGACTTTGGATCTGATAAAACACAGTGGACCAGCAGATGGCATGGCTCCGCAAATCAGGTGCCATTTCCAGACATGTGGAAATCATGGTCCCAGCATCTGGAGGAAGAGTGGAAATGCACAAAATCCAACTAGTGTGAAGTGTGACGTTTCTATAGTCAGTGATGATTTATAGAGAGAATAAGATTAAGTAGTAAAACATAAAGTTTGACACAAAAGGCTTATTCTGGGTATTTTTTTGGGGGGGGGGCAGCATGATGACATTACTACTATAACAAGGCACAGCACTTTTTTTCTTCTTACAGGCAGCTCAGCAAGGAAAAAGTAGGCTGTTGCACTGGCACCAAGTAGCATATTACTGCATGTCCATGAATGCCACCCTGCTTTAGACAAGGAAACACTTGACCTGCTCCACCTGCTGATGATCAGAGGTTTGGTACTGACTTCTCTTGTGTGTTTGCAGATTGAAGGACCTAAACAGGACTTGCACTCTGGTGGCTATGGGGGAACGGTGATAGAACCAATGACTGACCTTATTGGGATTCTTGGTGAGTTTAAGTAAATATACATATTTAAAATATTCACAACATTTCTTGAGACAGCTTGTGAATCCTCCCAAACAAGCAAGAATTTATGCATCTAGTGCAGCAGCACTTCCCAGAGCAGAAGGACCCCAACCATGATGATCATCAAAAGATGATGGACATGGAAAAAAAAAAAAACAGTAGTTCACAGTTTTTTTTAAAATTCAAACTTTATTAAAACTTTTCAATTTAAACATTAATTGCACAGAAGTGACAATATTTTACTGTACAGTTGCATTCCCACAGTCCCATAGCCTATATACACATCGATAACCCCACTTCCAAAAGGGGTGGGATGCTGTGTAAAATCTAAATAAAAGCAGAATGTAATTATTTGCAAATTTCATTAACCACTACTTCATTGCCATTGGGGGTGGATAACATGAAGCAGGGCAGAGGAAAAAAAAACAAGTTGCAGGCAAAGGTCCCGTATATGGATTTATTAACAAGACAACAAACAAAAAGTGCAGCTCATGGGCTGAAAAAACACTGACTAAAGTGAACACAAGAAATAGAACTACCTAAACACTGAGGAAATAATAACATAAACCCAGGAGCAAGGGTGTAACTTTGTTTCAAACACTGGGGGGGGGGGGGGGGGTTGTGATATCTGCCCATATAAGGATTTAAAAAAAAAAAATCTTGTTATTATAGGCTATCAGGTTATCAGTACAGACAATTGTCTCCAATGTCCTCTTTTTCCTTTTTAAAGGAAAAGGATTTTTTTAAAAGGAACTCTGATTATATTGGCATGTTAGCTCTATATGCTTTATTTTTATGTTACTAACATAACTATAATATATTTTTTTTGAAAATAATTCCCAGTTTTATATATTTTTAAAAAACTTTATTACGATGTAAATCGCCATTATTGTTTACGTCGCAATGCATTCTGGGTAGTGACGTAGAAGGGTTGCAGCCGTTTTTTCTGTCTTATACAAGCGAAGAAGCGAAGCTACGAACTACTGCCATTTGTCAGTGAAAATGCCACATTGCGCGGCTTTTGGATGTAATTTCCAATCAAAGGGAAATAAAGAGAGCGGGGTGAGCCTCCATAGCTTTCCTAAAGAGGGAAAGTTGAGGAAAAAGTGGGGCGGCAGCGGCTCAGCAGGTAGAGCAGGTCGTCTAATAACCCGATGGTTGGCGGTTCGCATCACGCTCTCCCCAGATATCCTGCCGTTGTGTCCCTGGGCAAGACACTTCACCCGCATTGCCTCCAGTGCCCATAACACTGGGTATGAATGTGTAAAAATGTTTAAATGCTCGGTGGTGGCCGGAGAGGCTGCTGGCGCGGATTGGCAGCCACATTTCCCTCACTCTGAGTCTGTGATCACGCGCTGTAGCGCATGCCTGATAAAGCTGACATATGTATTAATCACGCTGTGATAAAGCACAATATCGCTCAAAGCGCTTTGCGCACAAGTGTGGCGGATGAAATAAGGGAACCCAGTGTGGAGGCACGGAATAATTGCAGGCAGGACACTGCGAACTGAAGTTTAAAAGGGTGTTTATTTCATACTCCAGCGTTGTGGAGCGAGCCCTTTTTTTTTATTACTTATTTTGTACTAACCACAGTGCGCAGTGGGCAGCACAGTTTACCCTCGGCCGGGGGATCGCGGAGATTGTGGGTTCGATCCCTGCCCCCGGCCAACAGTGATCTGTGTGGAGTTTGCATGTTCTCCCCGTGTTTGCGTGGGTTTACTCTGGGATTTCTCCGGTTTTCTCCCACATGTCAAAAACATGCAGGTTAGGGAGTTAAGGGGCGTTTGCTCACGCAGCGACTGGCAGCTGGTGGCTTGTCATCAGACTGCAAAACAAATCTACCTATGGGTACAAAATAAGTAATAAAAAAAAAGGGCTCGCTCCACAGCGCTGGAGTGAGCTTCGTGCTGGAGGATGAAATAAACACCCTTTTAAACTTCAGTTCGCAGTGTCCTGCCTGCACTTATTCTGTGCCTCAACACTGGGTTCCCTTATTTCATCCGCCACACTGGTGCGCAAAGCACTCGCCCGTGCTCGCTCGTGCTCGCTCGCGCTCGTGCGCTTTGCGCGATATTGTGCTTTATCATAGCGTGATTAATACATATGTCAGCTCTATCAAGTGTTGTGGGATGTGTCTGGTGCGTGTGTTTGGATGGGGCATCTCGGTGCGTGGACTTGAGTGAGTGATGGCGTATGCGCAGCCGAGGCGTGCCCACCCCCCCCTCCCCGGTGTGTGTGTGGCGAACAGTGTGTGATTTTGTGTGGATAAGTAGAAAGAGCGAGGCGACCAGAGCAGGTAGAATTTGTTGCTGACAACAGTGCAGTATATAAATAAAGCCCCAACGCTTCAGCAAAACGGCCTGTGCTTCCATGTACCACAAGAGTGAGGTTTACTCGGGAATTGACTGCGGAGGAAGATACATCTCCCCTGCGTCCCAAAACCACGGTTAGGAGACGAAAGGCAGGAACGGTCAACACAAGCGTGCGATCACAGACATGTCTCATGCGCGCGCTTTGAGCGATATCGTGCTTTATCACAGCGTGCTTTATCACAGCGTAATACATATGTCAGCTTTATCAGGCATGCGTTACAGCGCGTGATCACAGACAGAGTGAGGGAAATGTGGCTGCCAATCCACGCCAGCAGCCTCTCCGGCCACCACCGAGCATTTAAACATTTTTACACATTCATACCCAGTGTTATGGGCACTGGAGGCAATGCGGATGAAGTGTCTTGCCCAGGGACACAACGGCAGGATATCTGGGGAGAGCGTGATGCGAACCGCCAACCATCGGGTTATTAGACTACCTGCTGAGCCGCTGCCGCCCCACTTTTTCCTCCACTTTCCCTCTTTAGGAAAGCTATGGAGGCTCACCCCGCTCTCTTTATTTCCCTTTGATTGGAAATTACATCCAAAAGCCGCGCAATGTGGCATTTTCACTGACAAATGGCAGTAGTTCGTAGCTTCGCTTCTTGGCTTGTATAAGACAGAAAAAACGGCTGCAACCCTTCTACGTCACTACCCAGAATGCAGTGCGACGTAAACAAAAATCGTAATAAAGTTTCTTAAAAATATGTAAAACTGGGAATTATTTTCAAAAAAATTATATTATAGTTATGTTAGTAACATAAAAATAAAGCATATAGAGCTAACATGCCAATATAATCAGAGTTCCTTTTAAGCAAACAATGACAGTATTTGTATCCTAGTGTGGAGGAAGAGCGCAAAATCATTAACTTTGCTAAAAGGACAAGGCTAATTTACCCCTTTATTTTGGCATTCCCATATTAGTAACAGTTGTAAAAATTATTTCACTCATTTATCAAATCTATATTCAGCTTTGTGATAGTCAATGCCACTTTGAAGCAGCAGGCCTACTTAATACCCATTATGTGTTAAGTATTTCAGCACTGGCAGAAATCAAGTTTTGACTATTGTTGCCTAGTCATGAGTGCCTCCTGTGCCTCTCTGGTTACCTTTCTCTCCTCTCCTTCTTGGTTCACCCTGCTGCTGCCACATTCTTGCTCCTGATATAAAAAAACTCAGTTAATGTTCAAATTGTGGAGAAAGGAGGCAGGCGAAGCAACGAGCTGGACGACACAGAAACTTTATTCCATCTCCAACATACAGTACAGTAAAAAAGCTCCCGGGTCTCTGTGCATTCCTCTTTTATATTTTAATACCATGCATTGAGACCTGGAACTTCCGACCATCATACATTGTGTTTAAAACAAAGCCCGTGTGGCACATTAGCATGACATAATGCCGGCACCGCTCTCACGCCCTTCTTCTTCCAGCGGCTCCGACATTTACTCTTCTCCCCAGGAGATGCATAGTCCTTACTGTCCCGTCTGATACCCCCCGGTGACATCTCCTCTTTCGGTCCATTGTTCCCCCCTTCCCCAGTTGCCTTCTTCTCTGGGTGGAGAAGTCCCACACCATGCCCCCACAAAATGGTTTAAAAGAGGTACTTCATGGACAATTTTGGAGGATGTAATTCATGCTAGATTTTTGCCCTTTTTCCCTCTTAATAGCATCTTAACAGTGCAATCAGTATTAACTGAGGTTAATCTAGCCACTGAATAAGTGTCATGATTTTCCCTGTGTGCTTTTACACAGTGCATGGAAGAGTAGAAAGACAGATTTACATGCAGGGTTACACTACAAACACATTTATTAAAGAAAGACCAACAATTCCAAAAATAGTGCAGACATACAAAAAAGGGAAGCAGGGTACACTTAAAACCACAGTGTACAGTGGCAAGGGCACACCACGGCGAAACGTGACCGAGACAGATACATTTGACAATACAATAGTCCAGCAACACAAGACAGCAGATGGGTAACTTAAATGCAATGCTGATGGCAGAGAGATTGGGTACACCTGGGCGAGGAGTGGGAAAAGTAATTACCGGGAGTGGAACCAGCTGGCAGTCAAGAGAGATGGGGCGTGGTCGGATCGGCAAGCTGTCAGAGAGTCCCCACACAAGTGCTGGCCAAAGGATGCTGCCTCACAGCTGCTAACCAGAAAACTGTGGCAACAGGTACGGAAATAAAACTAGGAAACAGAGAAACTACAAGGACACTCAAAAGATACAACAATACACAAATAAATATGGAACAAAGAAACATGAGACTGAACCTGGAAGAATCCCGGCTCAGAACCAAATACACATAATATGCAGATGAACCTGACACCCAGAGAGAGGTCAGAACCGAGCCTGAAGGACAAACCGGCTCGGTTCATGACAATGAGGCTTAATCACCATTATTCTTAACTCATTTTATTTTGTTAATAATCAGTTGTGGCGATTAGCACATTTATTCTGACAGGACTAATGTTTTTTTCATTAATTTATGATGTCACCACTTGCAACCATGTGGCTATTTCTTACCAAGCAGATGAACTAAGGACACTACTGTGATTTTGTCAGCTAGACTATGACAAAACAGTTATCCTTCCTGCAGAGGCATTATGAACACAGCACAGCACACCAAAGGTGTGCTGTTTCATTCATGAAATAATAGTAAATCTGTGAGTAGATTTGTGACTAAATCATTCTGGTGTTAAAGACTTACTCTGGATTCATTTTTTAGACCTAGATTTTTTACAATGACATTCAGTTTTCAAATTTAGGATTCAGGTATCCCACCACCACCACCACCAAATTTACCAGAAAAAAAACATGCAAATTTAGGAGAAAATAGTTTAAATTCACAAGAAGAAAGTAGCAACTTGATAATCAAAAACAAATAAATAAATAAATAAATAATAAATAAATAAATAAATAAATAAAATCAGAAATTTAAATGATTTTGAAAATATGTAAGGAAAAAAGCTTTTGTTCCATGACAAAAAATATAAATTTGAGAAAAATTCTACATTTTTATGAGAAACTATGAAAATACTGCATTTTTATACAAAAAGTAGGCAAATTTACAAGAAAAAATATCTCTGATTTAGAAGAAAAGCTGTAAAACTATGACAAAAAAGTTGCACACATGAAAAAGTGACATTAGAAATGTCACAGTGCTACATAAAACACTGATGGAGTTTTTTAAGGGAGCAAAAGACTGGAGAGAATATTTTGAACTCCAAAAGTTGGTAGTGAGGGCAGCTGTAACTTTAAATGGGCTCATAATATGCTTTTAGTTGATATATAATATACAGTATATATACACACACACATGTATATTCAGTACTGAAGTGACCATACAGGAAAAGTAGCTGGCTGGAGGAGATGACAAATGCTACAAGAAAAAAAAAAATGCTGGAAGAAGCATTGCAACTTTTTATTTAAGATAAGATATGCCTTTATTAGTCCCACAATGGGGAAATTCCAGGATTGCAACAGCACAGGGATAGCAACACTCAGAGCAATAATTTAGAAGAGAAGATAATAAGAGCAGTGAATATACATATGTACACATAAATATATTTACACAGTGCGGAGCTTTGTAGCTAGATGGAATAAACAGCATGACGGTCTATTTAGTTACCCCACATAGTATGAATATGTACCCATACAGCATATTATGTACAGTGGGGAAAAAAAGTATTTAGTCAGCCACCAATTGTGCAAGTCCTCCCACTTAAAAGATGAGAGAGGTCTCCAATTTTCATCATAGGTATACCTCAACTATGAGAGACAAAATGAGAAAAAAAAATCTAGAAAATCACATTGAAGGATTTTTAATAAATTAATTGGTAAATTCCTAAAAAAGTAAAATAAGTATTTGGTCACCTACAAACAATCAAGATTTCTGGCTCTCACAGACCTGTAACTTCTTCTTTAAGAGGGTCCTCTGTCCTCCACTCGTTACCTGTATTAATGGCACCTGTTTGAACTCGTTATCAGTATAGACACCTGTCCACAACCTCAAACAGTCAGACTCCAAACTCCACTATGGCCAAGACCAAAAAGCTGTCAAAGGACACCAGAAACAAAATTGTAGACCTACACCAGGCTGGGAAGACTGAATCTGCAATAGGTAAGCAGCTTGGTGTGAAGAAATCAACTGTGGGAGCAACTATTAGAAAATGGTAGACATACAAGACCACTGATAATCTCCCTCGATCTGGGGCTCCACGCAAGATCTCACCCCGTGGGGTCAAAATTATCACGAGAACGGTGAGCAAAAATCCTAGAACCACACGGGGGGACCTAGTGAATGACCTGCAGAGAGCTGGGTCAACTAACTAACAAAGGCTACCATCAGTAACACACTACGCCGCCAGGGACTCAAATCCTGCAGTGCCAGACGTGTCCCCCTGCTTAAGCCAGTACATGTCCAGGCCCATCTGAAGTTTGCTAGAGAGCATTTGGATGATTCAGAAGAGGATTGGGAGAATGTCATATGGTCAGATGAAACCAAAATAGAACTTTATTGTAAAAACTCAACTTGTCGTGTTTGGAGGAGAAAGAACACCATACCTACTGTGAAGCATGGGGGTGGAAACATCATGCTTTGGGGCTGTTTTTCTGCAAAGGAACCAGGACGACTGATCCGTGTAAAGGAAAGAATGAATGGGGCCATGTATTGTGAGATTTTGAGTGAAAACCTCCTTCCATCAGCAAGGGCATTGAAGATGAAACGTGGCTGGGTCTTTCAGCATGACAATGATCCCAAACACACCGCCCGGGCAACGAAGGAGTGGCTTCGTAAGGAGCATTTCAAGGTCCTGGAGTGGCCTAGCCAGTCTCCAGATCTCAACCCCATAGAAAATCTTTGGAGGGAGTCTTTGAAGTCCGTGTTGCCCAGCGACAGCCCCAAAACATCACTGCTCTAGAGGAGATCTGCATGGAGGAATGGGCCAAAATACCAACAACAGTGTGTGAAAACCTTGTGAAGACTTACAGAAAACGTTTGACCTCTGTCATTGCCAACAAAGGGTATATAACAAAGTATTAAGATGAACTTTTGTTATTGACCAAATACTTATTTTACCGAGGAATTTACCAATTAATTCATTAAAAATCCTTCAATGTGATTTTCTGGATTTTTTTTTTCTCATTTTGTCTCTCATAATTGAGGTATACCTATGATGAAAATTGGAGACCTCTCTCATCTTTTAAGTGGGAGAACTTGCACAATTGGTGGCTGACTAAATACTTTTTTGTCCCACTGTATTTGAATCGGCCTAGTTGTCACCCTCCGTAGCGATTGATATTGTCCTAGTTGTATAATGGAGGGGGCCATTATTATGCAAGTTTGTTGTGTTTTTTGCATTCAATACTATTAAGTCGTAACATTTTTTTTTTACGATCTCTAGGTTATAATGTCTGACAGCTGTAGATAGGAAGGACCTGGGAAACCTTTCGGTCGCGCACCTAGGATGATGTAGCCTACTGCTAAATGAGCTCCTCAATGCGTTCAGTATGTCCTGCATTGGGTGGGACTCAGACTCCAGCAAAGATGACAGCTTAGCCACCATCCTCCTCTCTCCTATCTCCTCCACTGGCTCGAGGCGTTGCCCCAGAACCAAGTTAGCTTTCTTGATCAGTTTGTTCGGTCTCTTCCTGTCTGCTGATGTGATACCGTTGCCCCAGCAGACCACTCCAAATGTGATGGCTGATGCCACCACCGAATTGTAGAAGGTCTTCAGGAGCACCCCTTGTACACCAAAGACCTGAGCCTCCTCAGTAGGAACAGCCTGCGCTGTCCCTTCTTGTAGAGTGCGTCAGTATTGTGTGACCAGTCTAGTTTATTGTTCAAATGAACACCCTGGTACTTGTAGGATGTCACCATCTCAATGTCTGTTCCCTGGATGTTTACTGGTGCAGTGAGAGGCTGTCCTCGCTTGTGGCCGTCCACCACCAGCTCCTTAGTTTTCCTTACGTTAATCTGGAGGTAGTTCCGATGGCACCAGTCCACGGAGTCCTGAGTAAGTCCTCTGTACTCAGCTTCATCTCCAATGGAGATGAAGCTGACGTTCGCAGAGTCGTCAGAGAACTTCTGTAGATGGCAGTGTGTTGTGTTGTGTGAGAAGTCCGCAGTATAAAGGGTGAACAGGAAGAGATCCAGAACTGTTCCCTGGGGGGGGGGGGGGCGGCTCCCGTACTGCAGATCATCGTGTCGGACACACAATCCTGGGTTCTCACAAACTGTGACCAGTTTTTGAGGCGGTCCAGGATCCACGATGACAGGTGCTGGTCCACCCCTGCACACAGTAGCTTGTCCTTCAGGATCAACAGTTGGATGGTGTTGAAAGCACTAGAGAAGTTAAAGGACATGATCCTCACCGTGTTCCCAGGCTTCTCCAGGTGGGACAGGGAACGGTGTAGGAGGAAGATCACTGCATCCTCCACCCGGATGCCATGCTGGTAGGCGAACTGGAGTGGATCCATTGCTGATCCCACCAGGGGGCAGAGGTGGGCAAGGAGCAGTCTCTCCAGGGTCTTCATCAGGTGAGAAGTGAGAGCCACTGTCTGTAGCTGTTCAAGTCTCTTGGGTGGGAAGTCTTTGGTAAGGGTACCACACAAGATGTTTTCCACAGCTGTGGTACCCTCCCCAGCTTCAGGCTCAGGTTGAAGATGTGCTCCACAATCCTACACAGCTGGTCTGTGCAGGACTTGAGGAGCTTCGTGCTGATGGAAGTCCAGACACAAGGCCTTCCGCGCCTTGATCTTCCTCAGCTCCGCCCTCACCTGGATCTTAGTGAGGGTCAGGTTGGGGCTGGGGGGCTGTGTGCTGGGAGTGGGGGGAGTGTTGGTGAAGGGGGGGGTGGACAGCAGGTCTCGATGATGGTAGAGGCAGCAGTGGTTGGTGTGTAGACGGAGGGGAGGGCGGTTGGTCAAACCTGTTAAAAAACAGGTTGAGATTGTTCACCCACTCCCTGCCCCCTGTGGCCTGGGACGAGGTATTCTGGAGCCCAGAGATGGTTTTGAGGCTTCTCCAGACCCTGCTGATGTCGCTCTGTTGCAGCTTGTCCTCCATCTTCTTCCTGAAGCTGTCCTTGCCTTCTCTGATCTTCCTCCTTAGCTCCCTCTGTACGGACTTCAGCATCTCCCTGTCCCCCAACCTCAATATCCTTTTCTTTTCTCTCAGTAGGGATTTTATCTCGGGGTTGATCCAGGGTTTGTTGTTTGAGCAACACTGTATGGTCTTGGTGGGTACGATGTTGTCCACACAGAAGATGATGTAGTCAATACATTATCAATGTATTTATTTTTTAGCACTCCTTTTATTGCAAATGGACCCTTAAACACCAACAAACTCAAAAGGAATGGTGTTAAGATGATGAATCTTGTTATATTAGGAGCCAAATCACTATACAGTGATGATAATAAGCCATCAATATCTCAGTGTTTGATCACTGCCTAATGCTGTCTCGTGATTAAATAAAATGGGAATGGGAAACTAGAAACATGATTTTAAGCGTAAACTTTATTTTTATTTATTTATGCTCAATAACTACTGTAAATACTCTTTTGTGCAGTTGTGGTATTTTAACAGAAGACAGAAGATCTGAAAATGATCTGCAGGGAAAATAATCAATTTCTTTTAACGTGGATATTTCAGAATAGCCTTCAGAGTGACTTAGTCTACAACTGAAAGTGGGAAAACTTGCTTTCTAATTGAATTTTATAACTAACAAAATCATGACATTTTAAAAATACAGAACAGTTTAAGGTTAACTTGAATGGGGATGATAAGCAATAGTTAAAGGCATTTATATTTAAGGACCAGTGGTATAGAGAGTTTGATTGTCCTTCGGAGCTGCAAACATTTTAATGAGTACTGAAACATATGTTAATTTCACTCTAACAGCTGACTAACAAATCCATTCGGATCGTGAATGATTAATACAATGTACAGTAAAGCCCAAATCTGCATGAGAAAAGCTAATCGTTTATCAGATCAGCTAAATCCTACCAGGCAGCAATTATTCTGTTGTGTACTCCCATAGCTTTAACTCATATTAGCAAACTAGCAACCAGCTATCTTCAGACAACAATTCACTAGCTAAATCAACAATATATTTACCTCCTTTTGGACAGAGGAGTTTGTCCTTTCATTTGAAAACCATCCATCCATCTTCTACCGCTTTTCCGGAGGTCTGGGTCACGGAGGCAGCAGTTCAAGCAGAGAAGCCCAGACTTCCCTCTCCCCAGCCACCTGCTCCAGCTCTTCAGAGAGGATACCAAGGCGTTCCCAGACCAGCTGGGAGACATAGTCTCTCCATCGAGTCCTGGGTCTGCCCTGGGGTCTCCTCCCAGAGGGACGTGCCCGAAACACCTCAAGTGGGAGGCGTCCAGGAGGCATCCTGATCAGATGCCCATACCATCTCAACTGGCTCCTCTCAATGTGGAGGAGCAGCGGTTCTGCTCTGAGCCTCTCCTGGATGACTAAGCTCCTCACCCTATCTCTAAGGATGAGTCCAGCGATCCTACGGTGAAAGCTCAATTCAGCCACTTGTATCCACGATCTCGTTCTTTCAATCATTACCCAAAGCTCGTGACCACAGGTGAGGGTAGGAACGTAGATTGACTGGTAAATCGACAACTTTGCCTTAGAGCTCAGCTCCCTCTTCACCACAACAGACTGGTACAACATCTGCATCACTGCAGATGCTGCTCCGATCCGTCTGTCAATCTCTCGCTCCATTCTCCCCTCACTCGTGAATAGGACCCCAAGATACTTAAACTCCTCCACTTGGGACAGGAGCCTGTCCCCAACCCAGAGAGGGCAATCCACCTTTTTCTGGCTGAGGACCATGGACTCGGACTTGGAGGTGCTGATTCTCATACCAGCCGCTTCACATTCAGTGGCAAACCATCCCAGTATGACCTGTAGGTCATTGCTGGATGAAGCCAGCAGGACAACATCATCTGCAAACAACAGAAATGAGATCCTGTGGTCACCAAGCATGACATCCTCCGTTCCCTGGTTGCGCCTAGAAATCCAGTAGATAAAAGTTATGAATAGGATCGGTGACAAAGGGCAGCCCTGGTGGAGTCCAACTCTCACTGGGAATGAGTCCGATCAAGTGTTGGCAATACGAACCAAATTCTCACAATGGTCGTACAGAGACCGAATAGCTCGTAACAACAAGCCCGATACCCCATACTCCCAAAGCACTCCCCACAAAAAACCACGATGGACGCGGTCAAATGCCTTCTCCAAGTCCACAAAGCACTTGTAAACTGGTTGGGCAAACTCCCACGAACCCTCGAGGATTCTCGAGAGGGTAAAGAGCTGGTCCGATGTGCCATGGCCAGGACAAAAACCACATTGCTCCTCCTGAATCCGAGGTTCGACCAACGGCCGGATTCTCCTCTCCAGTACCTTGGCAAAGACCTTCCCAGGGAGACTGAGGAGTGTGATCCCTCTAAAGTTGGAGCACACCCTCCAGTCCCCTTTTCTGAAGAGAGGAACCACCACCCCGGTTTGCCATGCCAAAGGCACTGCCCCCGACCTCCACGCAATGTTGCAGAGGCGTGTCAACCATGACAGCCCTACAACATCCAGGGCCTTGAGGTACTCAAGGCGAATCTCGTCCACCCCCGGGGCCCGGCCACCAAGAAGATTTTTAACCACCTTGGCAACCTCAGCCCCTGTGATAGGTGAGTCGTCCCCCTTCATCCACAAGCCCTGCTTCCTCTGTGGAAGGCGTGTCAGTGGGATTGAGGAGATCCTCGAAGTATTCCTTCCACCACCCGATGATATCCCCATTCGAAGTCAGCAGCGCCCCATTCGCACCATACAAAGTGTGGACAGGGAGCTGCTTCTCCCTCCTGAGCCCCCGGACAATTTGCCAGAATCTCTTTGAGGCCGACCGAAAGTCTTGTTCCATGGCCTCACCGAACTCCTCCCATACCTGAGTTTTTTCTTCAGCAACCGCCTGAGCTGCACTCCGCTCTGCCTGCCGGTACACCTCAGCTGCTTCGGGAGTCCCACTAGCCAACCAAGCCTAATAGGACTCCTTCCTCAGCTTAATGGCCCCCCTCACCACTGGTGTCCACCACTTGGTTCGGGGGTTGCCACCACGAGATGCACCGACCACCTTGCGGCCGTAGCTCTGGGCCGCTGCTTCAACAACAGAGGTGGAGAACATGGCCCATTCAGACTCCATGTCTCCAGACTCCCTTGGAATGTGGTTGAAGTTCTTCCGGAGGTGGGAGTTGAAGACCTCCCGGACAGGGGCCTCAGCCAGACGTTCCCAGCACACCCTCACTATATGTTTGGGTCTACCAGGTCTGAATGGCATCCTCCCCTGCCATCGGATCCAACTCACCACCAGGTGTTGATCAGTTGACAGCGCTGCACCTCTCTTTACCCGAGTGTCCAAGACATACAGTTGCAGGTCTGATGACACGATAACAAAATCGATCATCGATCTGTGACCTAGGGTGTCCTGGTGCCAGGTGCACATACGGACACCCTTATGCTTGAACATGGTGTTCGTTATGGACAAACTGTGGTTAGCACAGAAGTCCAATAACTGAACACCACTCGGGTTCAGATTGGGCAAGCCATTCCTCCCAATCACCCCCTTCCAGGTTTCACTGTCGTTGCCCACATGTGCATTGAAGTCCCCCAGTAGGACAATGGAGTCTTCAAGAGGAGCACTCTCCAGCACCCCAGTCAGAGACTCCACAAAGGGTGGGTACTCTGAACCATCATTTGGTGCATAGGCACAAATGATGGTCAGGACCCATTTCCCAACCCAAAGACACGGGGAAACAACCCTTTTATCCACCGGGAAAAACTCCAATATAGAGGCAGCAAGGTGGGGGGATACAAGAATACCCACCCCTGCTCATCGCCTCTCGCCCAGGGCAACTCCAGAGTAGGCCAAGCTCCAGCCCCTCTCCCGGAGACTGGTTCTGGAACCAGAGCTGTGTGTTGAGGTGAGGCCAACTATATCTAGCCGGTATCTCTCAACCTCATGCACCAGCTCAGGCTCCTTCCCCACCAGAGAGGTGACATTCCACGTCCCAAAAGCCAGTTTAGGAAGCTTGGGATCAGACCGCAAAGATCTCCGCCTTTGACCACCACCTGATCCACATAGCACCGGCCCCCCATGATCCCTCCTGCAGGTGGTGAGCCCACTGGAGATATTTGACAACCAACAATTTAAAATGGTTTGTTGCTCTTATGGAGCTCTTTTCATTCTGTCTCACTTGTGAGCTGAATGCATTCTAGATGTAGACGACCGTCCTCACCTGCCACCGCTGCAAATGGCTCTGAGTACTGATCAGAGAGAAGGCACATGGACCGGTTGGGCAATACCAAGTCTGCAGGGAGGGGAGGGGGTCCGTTGTTTGATTTTTAGAAATGCTACTTTTCGTTGCTTGCAAATGAAAAAATGACAACTTCTTCATACTCACTTGTAGATATTTTTTTATTAATTATAATTATATGATTATTGGGGGGTACTGGATGAATTTGACTTTGGGGGGGCGGACCCCCCCCATCCTTCCATAAATTATGCCTATGCCCAGGAGCATGGGAACCCAGAAAAACCCAAGGAACATCCACAGATAGAAAACAGTGACACTGCAATGGAGGGGCAGGGAGGAGATAAACTTGTAGACTATAGAATAATTGGCCTTAGAGAACAGCTGGAACAAACAGAATCACACTACTGGTGTCACATAACACAAAGTCCAACCAGCAGGAAGACATTATCAAAATAAAACAGGGAATCAAATTACATGGAACTAAATGAAACCAAAACAGGGCCTACTTTCAAAACAAATCTAATATCAAAATGAGACAAAATAAACACATACAGCTCTGGGAAAAGACCACTGCAAAAATGATCACTTTATCTGGTTTTACTATTTATACATATGTTTGAGTGAAATGAATAATTTTGATTTATTCGCTAATGTACTGAAAACAACTCAACCAAATGCCAAGTCAAAATATGGTCTTTTAGAGCGTTTATTGACAGAAAATGATCACTGGCCAAAACAACAAAAAAGATGTTGCTTTTAGATGTGCTTTTAGATCAAATAATGCAAAGAAAACAAGTTCATGATCATTCTTAAACACAACCAGCATTCCAGCCAATTTCCCTAAAAACACCTAAAACTAACTGCGGTTCTTCAACCCTTTGCAGTTTCTTCATGGGGTTGGTCTCATTCAAAAGAAAACACAATTCTTTTTTTGGAAAAACAGTCAGAATTCCTCTAAGTGCTTCTGCCACTGAGTAACAGTGGTGTAAACATACTAAATGTGAAGAAAATAAAGTTCACCTGGGTTTTTTGTAGATGCAGATTCTTGAAAATAGCATACAGTTGATAGATATTGGCTGGAAAATACAATAGGAATGTAGAACCAAGTGTTATCAAGTTCAGGTCAACATTTTGTAGCAATAGCACAAAAAATGAATATATTACAGTTTTTTTCCCCCCTCAGGTTGCAACCAGGCTTTTTTGAACATACCTAGGAAAACTTTTGTTAAGGGGTTCAAAAATCTGTATTTGTGTATTAACTCTGATTTTTATTCCCAGCTTTCATGTCTTAAGATGATCACCTAATCAGTACCTCCTTCAGGAGATTGAGGTGTCCTTTTGTTGGAATTCAGCAGACACTCAAAATGAAGGGCTGCTATACAGGTAGAGATGCTAATTTAGGAAAGATTTTATAGTGGTTTCTTTTTTTTCCAGCACTAGATAACAGAAGGGATACTTACAAAACCAGAGCAGGGACAAGGAAGACTGACAAGACATGGAAGACACACGAAATACATAAAATAAACTAAGAAACTAGCCAGGATAAATCATAATAATAAGTCCAAAATAACCCTGGGAACAGCTCAAGAAGTGGGCAAGATCATGTATTCACAATAAAACATAGAAAATGGATCAACTGTTGAGATTTTACGATTTCATGAAAAATTGTTCATCTTAAATTTAATGACAGCAGCATATCTCCAAACAGTTGGGACATGGGCACAAATAGACTTGACAAGTAAGTGGCACTGAGATGAAACAGCTGGAAGGACATGTTTCAACTATTTAGGTTAATGGGCAACAGGACAAATAACATGACTGGATATTAAAAAGAGCACCTTAGATTCAAATAATAAAGGGGGTATTATTCAGCAATCTGCAAAACTAAAACAAACAAAAAAACTATCTACAGGATGTGGAATAATTTGGGAATATTGTTTGAAATTATTCTATTACAATATTCTGTGTGTGTGTGTGTGGGGGGGGGGGTATCTCCTCCATCATTTCTTCATTGCTACCAGCACATCTTTTACCTTTTTCATTCCATTTGCAGAAATTGGTTCTCAAATGGCCCTCTACATGGTATGTTAATCTTTGGTGATAGCTTGCTTCTCGTTCCCTCACCTCTGAGAACTTTTACATTGTTATCCTTTTGGAAGGCTGTGAATCAGTTGGTTTAATGTTGATAGTATATGTTACACAGGGTCTTAGGAATCTATTTTGACATTCTAGTCTACAGTCTATTGTCTGAGGCACTGAGTGCATTTATGGATGTGTTCAAGTCCAATTTGCTATCACATCAGTGGGCAGAGACTGTCGTCCCAAAAAGTGCAAAAAGGCTGGTGTAATTGTTTAGAGGTGTGCTTTAGGTAATCCCTTTAATGCACAGAGGCAAATAATTTAAGGTGAACTCTGATCATGATGGTTTGTTTAAGATTGGTTTTGTGCTAGCCAAAGAGTGTGCTCATGAGTGAAAATGTGCGCAATTGTGATGCTGCTTGGCATTAAGCCCAGTCCTTTATTTTACAAGGAAGACGAGGATATGACTGGACAAATTGAGCTGAATTTAAGTTAATTTAGGTTTAACATGGTGTGGACAGATGCACATCTCATTGTGCCACACCCACATTTTTTCTCTGTGCAGTAAAATCTGTCTGCGGTTTCTTCAAAGGATTTAGGATAGGCTATGCTGTGTGGATAGTTTGTATTTACCTATTGTCAGATTAACACATTTAACAGAAGAACAACAGCTGAGTGTATGTTTCATGAACTAGGACACACACGTGCAGACAGATAAGATCATAGCCTCCTAGGACTGAAATGATATAGATTATGTATGTAGACAGGATACTTTGTCACAGCAGAGAGGTTTGCACTTTAAAATCTTCAGACTGACAGTTCCACCGTCGCCTCCGTTCATGTTGGGCAGGAGTGGAGAGGATCAAACACCAGCCCAGTGCACCCATTGACCCATGGTCTGTGTACAGTCCAGAGCACAGAGATCGCACCAGCCAAGGCACCTCCTGTTAAGACCCCTCTCCTGAATGTACAGACTATGATGAAAAGTGAAACACACTCACTTCATTCATTCACTCCCCTAAAAAATTTTAATGCCTAATCTATAGGCTATACATTGAAAAGAATTGTTTTTTTCTTTCGGCTGCTCCCTTTTGGGGTTGCCACAGCGTATCATCAACTTATATACATCAACTTCGATGATCCACATGTTGTTTTGGCAAGGATTTTTATGCTGGATGCCCTTCCTGATGCAGCCCTGCCCATTTATTCAGGCTTGGGACTGGCACAGGGAGTACACTGGCTTGTGCACCCCCTGTGGCTGGGGAACCAACTTTCCTTCTTCCATTCTATTTTTGCTGAGCACCGAGCTAGAAGGCAGGAAGTACCATTTTTATATGGTCTTTGATATGACCCGGCCGGGACTTGAACCCACAACCTCCCTGTTACAGACAAGTCACAGGGTTTTACCAATAAATAAAAAGAGGAAAGACACAGTATCATCTAAAAGAACAGAAATAAACAAGACAAGACCCATGCAATAAAGTAAATAATAAATACATTTAAAATAAATAAATAAATAATAGGATAAAAATACAAAAAGAAACTATTAAAAATTATTTGATTATTTAAAAGCTTTTCTGAATAAACATGTCTAACAATTTTCTAGACAAGCCTTCAGGGTCAATATTCCCTCTGTAAGTCCGTGATTAAAATGAAAATGTGGATGGAATTGATGATACAATTAAACTAGACCAAGGCTCTTTCCATCCCTCATGGATCACCTCCAAAATGTAGTGGTGTTCTTTTGAAAATTGCATCAAAGTCTATCCACTAGTTTTGGAGGATTCTTGTTAACACATTGTGAGACTAGAAAAGCACTCGGAGAGCGCAGACCTCCACCAAGTGCCACAGTTCCCCCCCATACAGTGTTTGTGTGTATGTTTTCAGATTCCTTGACCATGAAAACATATGACTAGCAAATGGATTCACAATGATAGGATTAGTGGTTTATTAGTAAAAGCATTACCTCCTTGGCGGAGGTAATAAACTGAAGTGTTGGTGTTGTGTCCATCTCCTGCATCTGCAAACTCCCAGGCTGCGTGCGTTGCAATTGAATGAATGAATGAATTAATCTTTATTTCGAATAGATTAAGAGTAGAGGTTAAAAGAAAGTGAATAATATAACAAAGGGGGTAATAAAATCCCACAAGGTCAAATTAGACAATAACTCCTCTGATTATACAGTTCAACATAAGTTATCGGAAATGTGTGATGGGTGAATCCACAGGTTATATTGCCCACCCATGTTCCATCCAAGAATTCAAAAGAAAAAACAAAAGAACTCATGACACAACCGCATACAACCCACAGGCCAATGGGCTATGCAAGCGTTTTCATAGATCACTGAAAGCAGCACTGAGGGCTTCACTGACGGATGCAAATTGGGTAGACAGGTTGGCGTGGGTTTTATTGGGGTTGCGCTCCGCGGCAAATGAGGATTTGGAAGCTTCCCCTGCAGAGAGCTTCTTTTTGCGCAGCTACTATGGCTGGCCGGGGAATTTCTGCCAAATAATCCGGCGGCGGACAGCTGCCCGTCTGAGCTTTTGCAGCGTAGCGCAAACACAGGCACACAGGCACGCTGCCGAGCCCTGCCCAGCACTGTGTTCCGCGTGCTTTTGTGCCTAAAACTTTGAAGAAGGCGGAGTTTGTGTTCGTCAGACATGACGAGCAGCGCCCTCCATTGGGCCTGCACACATGTTGAAAATGGCCGTATCTCACAATGTTAAAGAATCCTTTAAAAAATTCCTGTATCCAGACGGTGATCCGGATCATCCCCAAAATTTAATCAGTTCTTCCTTGTACCATTTCCAACAACGCCTGAAAGTTTCCTTGAAATCCGTCCAAAACTTTTTGAGTTATCTTGCTAACCAACAGACAGACAAACAGACAGACAGACAAACAAACAGACAGACAGACAGACAAACGCTGGCAAAAACATAACCTCCTCCTGGCCTCCGGCCTGGCGGAGGTAACAAGGTCCTTGGTGGAGGTAAGCACTCTCAGATCACCAAAATTTAATGGGTGCGTCCTTGGCCCTAAGGCTACCTCTGGTGAAAATGTATTCAAAATCTGTATAATAGTTTTTGCATAATCCTGTTAACAAACAGACAAACAAACCACCCCGGTTGCATGATGGTCTTTTTTTTTTTTTTTTTTTTTTTTTTTTTAGAAAAAGAATAGTTTGCATGTTCTCTGTATGTCTGCTTAGATTCTCACCAGGAATGCTGACTTCTTCCCACAGTCCAAACAAATGCACATTAACTAGAAAGTGGGAACACAGGTGTCCAACCTGTGGCCCCTGGAATGTTCAGGTTGCTGTGGGAAATTTTGTGATTTCATTTCTTAATTGTTCAAAAAAAAAATTACAAATAACATGTGGTTGTTGTGCACCTGTCCAAGGGTGCCCACAGAACATATGCTAATTTGCAAAAAATAGCAAATTTATAAAAAACAATTGCATATGTGTAAAAAGGCTGCCCTATTCTTATGATTATTATATAGTTGATAAAAGTATATCCATCCATCCATTTTCTGCCACTTTTCTGGGGATCCGGGTCCCGGAGGCAGCAGTCCAAGCAGAGAAGCCCTCACTTCCTCCTACTCTTCAGAAGGGACACCAAGGTATAGACAACTTGGCCTGATGAAGCTCCTATAACAGAGATCCCTTGGCAGAACATGGGAACAAGCTTAGCGTCAATGACACCCTGGACCTGCTGCTAGTTTCCTGGTGTGTCCCAGTGGGGCAGCTCCGAAACACCTCAAGTGTGAGGTGTCCAGGAGGCACCCTGATCAGATTCCCAAACCACCTCAACTGGTTCCTTTCAATGTGGAGGAGCAGTGGCTCCACTCTGAGCCTCTCCCGGACAACAGAGCTCCTCACCCTATCTCTAAGAGTGAGTCAAGCAACCCTACGGAGAAAGCTCATTTCACCCACTTGTATCTGCAGCCTCATTCTTTTGGTCATTACCCAAAGTTCATGAGCATAGGTGAAGGCAGGAATGTAGATTGACCAGTAAATTGAAAGCATTGCTTTAGAGCTCACATTGTTCACCACATTGTTCCTCCTGACTCCGAGGCTCAGCCAACAGCTGGAATCTCCTCTCCAGTATATTGGCATAGATTTTTTCTGGGGAAGCTGAGTGTGAGCCCTCTAAAATTTGAACACCCCCCCGGTCCCCTTTCGTGAGGAGGGGAACCATCATACCAGTCTGCTATCTCAAAGGTACTGCCTGATGTTGTAGAGGTGTATCAGCCAAAATGGGCCCACAACATCCAGAGCCTTGAGATACTTGGGGCGAATCTCATCTGCCTCTGGGGCCCTGCCACTGAATAGTTTTTAAACCACTTTAGCAACCTCAGTCCCTGTGATGGGCGAGTTGTCCCCCTTATCCTCAAGCTCTGCTTACGCTATGGAAGACATGTCAGTGGAATTGAAAAGGTCCTCAAAGTATTCCTTCCACCATCTGACAATATCCCCATTTGATGTCAGCAGCTCTTCATCTGCACCATACACAGTGTGGACAGGGAGCTGCTTCCGCCTTCTGAGTTGCTGGACAACTTGCCATAATCTCTTTGAGGCCAACTCAAAATCTTGCTCCATGGCCTCACCAAATTCCTCCCACACATGAGTATAGCCTCAGCAACTGCTCGAGTTGCACTCCACTTGGCCTGCTGGTACAACTCAGCTGCTTCAGAAGTCCCACAAGCCAACAAAGCTCAGTAGGACTCCTTTTTCAACTTGATGGCCCCCCTCACCACTGGTGTCCACCATTTTGTTTGGGGGTTGCCATCACAAGAAGTACAAACAACCTTGCAGCCACAGGTCTGAGCAGCCGCTTTAGCACTGGGGGTGGTGAACATGGCCCATTCAGATTCCATGTTTTCAGTTTCCTTTGGGATGTTGTCGAG
This sequence comes from Pholidichthys leucotaenia, assembly GCA_020510985.1. Taxonomy (NCBI): domain Eukaryota; kingdom Metazoa; phylum Chordata; class Actinopteri; order Cichliformes; family Pholidichthyidae; genus Pholidichthys; species Pholidichthys leucotaenia. The sequence goes on along the minus strand of CM035849.1, from coordinate 255,470,762 downwards.
TTGAAGATCTCTCAGACAGGGACATCAGCCAGACTCAGCCCATTCTCACTATATGTATTATATTGTTGTACTCTTTTTATGTATGGTGATAAGAGTACAACAGTATGATGATGATGATGATGATGATGATGATAACAACAACAATAACAATGACAGGCAGTATCTCAGCTGTTTCATCGTTGTTGTTAGGTTCAAATAGGTTATAAGGTTCCATGCAGATATTTATGTAACAATTGTTCAGAATAGGTCTTTCCATAGAAAATGTTGATAGATGCTCAGTGTAGGCAAACTTTCATGTAGTGCTGGTGAGATCTACTGAGATCTCTGGTGCTTGTGTGTTTGTTCCATCTTAGACACACTGATCAGCCCCAGTGGAACGATCCTGATTCCTGGGATTAGAGAGGCTGTGGCACCCCTCTCTGATGAGGAATGGAAAATGTACCAGGACATCCAGTTTGACTTAGAACACCGCAAGAATAAAATTGGTGTCAGCCAGCTCATGTACACCAACAAGGTAATTCAAATGGTTGTAGCTAGTTTGCTTGAATGACAAATCAAGACAATAGCAAAGACATAAGCTCTTTTCCATTAAAGGTTCACTCATTGAAAAGATCAGTGTCATCTGCAAATGGCACATTTTGGTTCTTGATGAGTCATGTAATGTTTAAATACAACACAAGTTTGATATGGGGTCCTGGGCTGGCGTTATGCTCTGGCCAGCGCCATGTCTAGAAGTTGCTGCAGCTCATTGGAATTGATGTGTAAGCTGCTGGTGTAAAAATTCCAGCTGCTACATCAGTATCTTTTGCTTGATTTGCAGTGCAAAAATTTCAATTTATTTCAAAATTTAAATATTTCAAATTGGTCTGACATTGAAATGAAAGGACTGATTAATTTGTGCCATCAAATTAATGGAATGGATCTTTGACCACATGCATTATACCGTACATGAGAAAATCCTGTATGAAGACATGAAAATATTTCAGTGTCTGAATGACAAAAAGGTGTTGATGAAGGTGGCAATGTTGCGTCTTGTTGTGTCTGAAAAGAGTTTGTGTTTGTCCCAAAGGTGGACGTGTTGGCTCACATGTGGCGCTACCCCACTGTCTCCATCCATGGCATAGAAGGAGCCTTCTCGAACCCTGGCACAAAGACAGTCATCCCTGCTAAGGTTATTGCAAAGTTCTCCATCAGACAAGTTCCCAGTATGGACCCTGCTATGGTCAAAAAACAGGTAAGAGACATGCCCTGTTAATTTTTATTTTATTTTTTTAAGTTTCTGTTAAAGCAGATGTATGACCTCAAAATGGTGAAGTCAGATATATTACATAATCAGTGGGCTGATAGAAGGATGTTTCTATGGTACAAATACAAATAAATTTGGCACAGTTTAATATAAGATGGATTCATTAACATTAAAGGAATCACTCATCTGATGCTCAAGGCTATCCCATCTGTAGGAGTGAGTATGAAAGCATATGCAGTACATCATCAGTTCATCAGTCAGGGATGCTCCCACATTTGTCATCTAGACTACCATTTTACTGGTAGTCTAGATGACAAACAGCTTGGGTTGACTGCAGATACACATAGAAAATTCATATTTGTCAAAATGTTGGACATTGTTAATCTAGTATCTTGTTAATCTAGTATCTTTTTTGTTGACAGGGTCACTGCTGTTAGGGCTGGTTTTATTCATTCCTTTCCCCTAATCCTTGATTGTCCTAACAAACAGGCCTTTTTAAATGATTTTACCCCAATTTCTTTTGAAGATTTGTTAGTGTTGGTGAGTTCCATGAAATCCTCCTCCTGCGTTTTAGATATTTTGCCTTCCTCAATGTTAAAAGAGGTAATTGGCTCAGTGGGTACATCTTTGGTTAATATCATTAATAGTTCACTTAAATCTGGTTGTGTACCCTCGTATTTTAAACATGCAGTTGTGCAGCCACTTTTAAAAAACCTAACCTTGAGCCATCTGTTTTTAAAAACTTCAGACCAATTTCTAAGCTTCCTTTTATTTCTAAGCTTCTAGAAAAAGTTGCCAAGCAGCTCACTGACTTTCTGATTGAACACAATATTTTCAACAAATTTCTGTCAGGTTTTCGTCAGAAACACTCGACAGAGACTGCTCTTCTCAGGGTGTCAAATGATATTTTAATGTCATCAGACTCTGGCAAATGCTCTGTTTTAGTGTTATTAGATCTTACTGCAGCATTTGATACTATTGATCATTGTATTTTGTTACAAAGGCTTAGAGATTGGGTAGGTGTTTCTGGAAAAGCTCTGGATTGGTTTTTCTCCTACCTTTCTGGTAGGAGTTTTTCCGTGGCTGTTCCGTGGCATTCATCTGACTCTGCTCCTTTAATCTGTGGAGTGCCTCAGGGTTCTATTCTGGGTCCACTTTTATTTGCCCTATATATGCTGCCACTTGGTTCTATCATCAGCAAATTTAAAGGTGTGTCTTATCACTGCTACGCTGACGATTTACAGCTACTTTTCTCTTTTAAGCCTGACCATGTTGACAATTTAAAAATTATTCATGATTGTCTGTCTGCAATTAAGGACTGGATGTCTAGTAACTTTTTGCAACTTAATGCTGATTAAACTGAAGTCCTTATTGTAGCACCTCATAATCTAATTCCTAAGTTGGTTAATAGCATTGGTTCATTAAGCTCTAACGTACGGTCTAATCTAAAAAATCTTGGTGTCATTTTCAATCAGTCGATGGGTTTTGATCAGCATGTCAAATCTCTGACCCGGAGTTGTTTTTTTCCACCTTAGGAATATATCCAAAATTAGGTCATTGGTTTCCTACAGTCAGTTAGAAATCATTATTCATGCCTTTGTTTCTTCACGTTTGGACTACTGTAATGCTCTTTTCACATTTCTTAGCAAATCCTCTTTACACCGCCTACAGTTAGTCCAGAACGCTGCTGCAAGATTAATAACTAGGTCCAGTAGATTCTGTCATATCACTCCTGTTTTGGCCTCCTTGCATTGGCTTCCTGTAAATTATAGAATTGATTTTAAAGTTCTTGTTCTTACTTACAAAGCCATTCATGAAGAGGCGCCTAGGCTCAGAACCAAAGGCGACAGAGCCTTTGCTGCTGTTGCTCCCAGACTGTGGAACTCCTTACCTTTTGAACTTAGATCTGCACCTTCCATTGGTGTTTTTAAGAAGCAACTAAAGACCCACCTTTTTAGCCTGGCTTTTTAATTAACTATGTGTTGATTGTATTTTTATGTGCTTTTACTGTCTACTTTGTTTGGTTTTTTTTTTTACTGTTTTATGTGCCTGTGTTTTTATTTTGTTTTTTACCATGTTAAGCACTTTGTGACTCTGTCTGTGAAAAGTGCTCTATAAATAAACTTATTATTATAGTAGTAGTAATGTGTGGAAAACTCTGAATCCATCAAAGATTTCACATTTTAAGTTGCTCACACACAACTCCTATTCTTGAAATGACTATATCTTAATACTGCCTCAGATTATAGGAAAAGCAAAAGTATTACAGGCTCTAACAATGTTAGTGACCATACCCCATTTTATTTAGAAAAGAAGATAGATAAAGCTATATATGGTATACTATTAGAAGCGGTTAGCTACTAACTTTTCAAGGATTTTTGAAATTAAAGGTTGTTTAGATGGGGAAGTGTTGGATCTGGACCTGGCTTTGTGAGAAGAGGCTAAATGCAAGTGTAATGCCTGTTCCGCTTTACCGCTATGAACAGTGCCCAAGTTTGTGTACTTACACTCTAACTTGTAGACAAGGCCAACTAAACCAGTGTAAATGCAAATATCTAGCCTATAGAATATCAGGTTGTGTATGAAAATGGTGTAGGGTAGCTTTAAACCTGTAGGGTGTATAGTGTAAACCTTCCTTAAAATAACTAAACAATTGGATATATTTCAAAAAGCCTGAATTTATTTATCCACTGGTCAGCAGAAGGAACCAAGGTAATGTTAATAGCTTCAAACAATATAACACAAATCATTAAGTAACTTCTGGGTAAATAACATGCACTTTGAAAACAAAAAAAAAAAGAAGAACACATGCTCGGGGGTGGGGGGCACTAAATCACAAAACGGTGGATCCACAAATAAACAGAACTCTTAATAAATCTAAGCCGGTGTGGAAGATGTGAAAATGACGAGGCAGCGTTCTTTTTCAGAGTCAGCTTTATTCACATCTCCATCATTTCACAGCAGAAAAAAAAAAGAATGAAACAGTAAACTCTCGTCTTTAAATATCAGGGACTTCACACCTCATAGATCACATGTCCCACAGACCACCTTGCATAATAAAGACAGTCACAATGCATTTCCCTCCATGATATCACTTCCACTGTTTCCCATGCATCCTTTAATCGACCCCCCACAGTCTCCAGCCTTGCATAACAAGGCTAAGCTTCCTGCCTTCGTTCTGACCTAAAATGCGAGTCACAGAACTGGTCCAACAGGTCCATTGAGTGTTCACCACACAAGCCCCCCCAGCATTTTAGAAAAACAGAACAACAAGAAAATAACCACATGCATGCCGTGATAGCATCAATACACATCAGTCCACATGCTGGATAGGCTTCAACCTCCTGCCGAATCTGCTGTAGCTGGGGTTCACCGTCTCTGCAGCGCTGTCCCGCTGGGGATTTGCCGTCTGGGGGCGGAAACCCTTTGTCAGTCTCTGCGGGTGTTCTGGGGAAACATTACTTTGGGAAACATTACTGTGTGAAACCCTCCGTGGTGGTCTACCTCGCCGCGGGGCCTTTGCCAACAGCACTTCCTCCTCTGCCACCACAAAAGCGGGTTTAAGTCTGTCTATGCCAATTTTCTCTTTCCTACCCCCCAAATCTAGCAAAAACTGCTTGTCCCCTGTTTCTAGCACTCTGAATGGTCCGTCATAAGGCGGTCGCAGTGGGGTTCGATGCGCATCGTGTCTAACAAAAACAAACTCTGCGTTCTTCAAAGTTTTAGGCACAAAAACGTGCGGAAAACTGTGGTGCGCGGGGCCGGGCAGCGTGCTTGATTCTACGTTACTCTGCAACAGCTGAGACGGGGAGGAGTTTGGCACAGGGTTATCTGGGAGAAACTCCCCAGGCAGCCGGAGGGGCTGCGCAAACACGAGCTCCGCTGGGGAGGCTTCTAGATCCTCTTTAGGTGCAGAACGCAACCCCAATAACACCCATGGTAACTTGTCAACCCAATTTGTATCCGTCAGTGACACTCTGAGAGCCGCTTTCAATGACCTATGAAAATGTTCGCATAACCCGTTAGCCTGCGGATTGTACGCGGTTGTGCGATGAATTGTGACACCCAGGCTGCGGGCCATTGTCGACCAAACCTCGGAAACAAATTGAGGGCCTCTCTCGGACGTAATGTCCGACGGATCGCCGAAGCGCGCCACCCAAGCTGTTAAAAACGCGCGCGCCACTTCCTCGGCCGTGGTTGATGCCAGCGGGACCACTTCAGGCCAGCGCGTGGTGCGGTCCACCATTGTCAGAAGATGTGTGCACCCCTATGAGGGCGGGAGGGGTCCAACGAGGTCCCATGAACGTGATCGAACCTCTTGGCCGGAATGTGAAACAGTTCCAAAGGAGCTCTTGTGTGCCTGTGTACTTTGGCTCGTTGACACGCCATGCAGGCTGCTGCCCACTCTTTGACCTGTTTGCGGAGGCTCGGCCAAACAAATTTCTCTCCCACCATTTTGACTGACGTGCGCACTCCAGGGTGCGCCAAAGAATGAGCCGAGTCAAAAACGCAGCGGCGCCACGCGGCCGGTACCACTGGACGCGGCCGTCCAGTGGAGACATCGCAGATTAGGGGGGCATACCGTCTTGCAGCACCCTGCTCTCCAGCCTTAACCCTGTTGGTCCAGACTGGAGCGCGCGCACTTCCGCGTCATTAACCTGCTCTGCGGCCATGGCTGCATAATCTAACCCTACGCTGACTGGGGCCGCCACAGCGCGCAAGAGGCAATCTGCCACTACATTGAGTTTGCCCGCCACATGCTGAATATCAGTGGTAAACTCTGATATCGCAGCCAGCTGTCTCTGCTGCTGGCCTGACCACGGTTCTGAGACCTTGGCCATCGCGAATGTTAGCGGTTTGTGATCAACGAACGCGGTGAAAGCACGTCCTTCCAGCCAGAACTGAAAGTGGTGGATGGCCAAATGGAGAGCGAGCAGCTCCCTGTCGAACCCGCTGTATTTACGTTCGCTATCGCGCAAGGTCCTGCTGAAAAATGCGAGGGGCTGCCAAACCCCGGCTACGTGTTGCTCCACGACCACCCCTATGGCCATATCTGACGCGTCAGTGGTGAGCGCTATGCGGGCCGTTAGGTCTGGGTGTGCCAACAACGCAGCCTTTGCCAAGGCTGCTTTCACCTCCGAGAACGCTTTGTCCCGCTCCGGGGACCACTCGATCTTATCCGCAGGTTTCTTTTTTTTGAGCGCGGCATACAGCGGCTGCATGAGCTGCGCCGTGCGGGGGAGAAAACGGTTATAAAAATTCACCATTCCCAAAAACTCCTGCAATGCCCTGATTGTCTGCGGCCGGGGAAAATCTGCCACAGCGCGCACTTTGTCAGGCAGTGGAACTGCTCCTTTGGGGGAGACGCGGTGTCCTAAAAAATCGATCTGCGCCACCCCGAACTGACACTTTGCTGGGTTGATTATTAACCCGTGATCTCCCAACCTTCGGAAAACTGTGGCCAGGTGTTTTTCGTGTTCATCTTCAGACGCGCTGGCTACTAAAATATCGTCCAGGTAGACGAACACGAAAGGGAGATCGCGAAGCACCGTGTCCATCATGCGTTAGAACATCTGAGCAGCCCCTTAAGTCCAAATGGCATGCGTAAAAACTCGAATAAACCAAACGGAGTTATTACCGCTGTTTTGGGTATGTCCTCAGCACGCACTGGGACTTGGTGGTAACCGCGGACCAAGCCTATTTTAGAAAAAATGCTCGCTCCTGCCAAATGAACCGAGAAATCTTGGATATGTGGGATTGGGTAGCGGTCGTGCGCTGTAGCGTTGTTTAACCTGCGAAAATCCCCGCAAAGGCGCCATGATCCGTCAGCTTTCGGGACCATATGTAGGGGGGAAGCCCACGGACTGTTTGAACGTCGGATAATGCCCAACCTCTCCAGGTTGGCGAACTCCTCGCATGCTATGGCCAGTTTAACTGCGTCCAAGCGCCGAGCTTTTGCAAAAACGGGCGGTCCGGTAGTGGTAATAAAATGCTCCACCCCGTGCTTAGCGACTGTTGCCGAAAATGTGGGGACCGTGAGTGCTGGGAACTGAGTGAGCAGTGTGTGGAACTTACCGCCTGCTGTTGTGACGTTGGCTTGTGCTGTAGGCGGGGCCACTCGCGCTGCACAGGGGACAGAATCAAAAGAAAATGTATTAACCAGGCGCCTGTTAGCGAGATCAACCAACAACCCATGTGAGCACAAAAAAATCAGCCCCCAGCATATTGAAATTTACTGTTGCTACAACAAAAGTCCACTCATATGCATGGCCGTGTAGAGACAGAAGCAGAGTCTTCTCACCAAAGGTCTTAATCTCCGAGCCATTCGCCACTGTCGCCAGGGGACCTCCGGAACCCACCAGTCTGTCCGCGTAGGAAGGAGTGATGAAACTCAACTGGGAGCCTGTGTCGACGAGGAACTGCCTCCTGGAGCGTGCGTCCGACAAGTAGAGCAGCTTGTTCTCTTCCCCGAGGGCCACGGCTGCTACCGACCCCCGGTCTTTGCGTTTCCCGAACGCCCGAACTGGCACGGCGGTACACACATGCGTGCCCTCTCTGCGAAGTGGCGATGGTAGAAACAAAAGACGTCCGGTCCACGCTCCCTGGCTCTTGCCGCCGCTGTTGTCGGTGAGTCTGGCACCGCTGTCTCTGGCCTCCTGTCGTCTGCGGTCGTCGCGCTGAGTTCCGCTGCAGCGGCCGTGGCTGCGCGCCGCTTGGTGGCGTTGACAATCCGCTGCGCCTCTCGGCCCAGCGCGCGGTAGTCCCGTAGGGCCAACAGTGGCGAACTGGCCAGAGCCGCTCTCGCTGCTGACGGTAGAGTCCTGATGAAGAGGTGGGTGAAAATGAAATGATCATCGTCAGAGTCTTTCAACCTCAACAACTTCTCCATCAGACTCGCAGGCATGTTGTTTTCCCCCTCCGTCAGCGCCAGGAGCCTCTCTGCTTGCTCCTCCGCCGAGGGGGTGAATTGCTGGATGAGTGCAGCCTTCAACGCGCCGTATTTGTCGCTCAGCTGGGGGAGCACTGACTGTCAGCGGCAGGATTAACATGGAATTTACTACCTGGCATGCATTGAAGAGAGAACGAACTCTCTGGACATGTTTTACCTATGTTTCGGTAGGTGGATAACATCTGTGGATCGCTAAGTGCTCTCCAGAGAATGATCTAAAGTATGATTCAAGCCTGTATGAAATTGAAGCACAGAATCGAAGAGAGAGAAATTTTTTTTATTCTCTGAGTGCACTGTGCAGATTTGACCTTGTGTTTTGGTACCCTTGTTTACATTCCTCCTCGATAAGATAACGCCAGAGAAGTGGCTTATGTCTACCCATACATCAACAATCAGTTGTTGTCGTCAGCGGATTGGTCTCTCGAGGACAATGCCCATGTGCCTTCTGCAAGGAAGAGGAAAAGAGAGACAGACTCTGATCTCTGGTCTTGTTTATAAGTCACATGATTATAACATCTATCCACTGCCTGGAGGCGCCCTCTGCTGCCCACTAACAACTGTTACACTCACACTACACAATGACATGCAAATATACACACACTGCTCTCCCTCCCTCTGCTGTGTGATTGTATCTATTGTCTGCTAATGCATGAGGGTTTTTTTCTGTGTAGTCAAAATTTGGCTCATATACGAGCGTTTATTCTGATTACTATGTTTTTTCTCTCTCCTATTGTGTTTTCCTCCCCCTCCCCTTCCCTCTTTACCTCCACTGTTGACAGGCGCCTTGTATGGCGACGCGTCATTGGATGCGCCTAACGTGCGCGTCCAATGTCAAGTCAAATTCCTCGTGTGTTTACTTGTAAATATACTTGGCAATAAAGCTGATTCTGATTCTGATTCTGATTCTGATTCTGATTCTCCAGCGGCTGGTCGATCAGGCTCTCCACATGCTGGGCCGTGTTGTTGTCCAGCTTTGCGACTATGTGGTAGAATTTCGTGACATCTACTGATATCCCCCAGAGGTTGAACTGCGCCTCAACTGCGTTGAACCAGGAGCGCGGATTGTTCTGCCAGAAGTCCGGTAGCTGGACTGTAGCGGCATTCGCTTGGCTGGGGGCTCCTGACGCGGCTGGCCCGGAGGAATTTCCTTCTTCCATGATACGTCTCAGGGTCACCAGTGTGGAAGATGTGAAAATGATGAGGCAGCGTTCTTTCTCAGAGTCAGCTTTATTCACATCTCCATCATTTCACAGCAGAAAAAAAAAAAGAATGAAACAGTAAACTCTCGTCTTTAAATATCAGGGACTTCACACCTCATAGATCACATGTCCCATAGACCACCTTGCATAATAAAGACAGTCACAATGCATTTCACCACCTTGCATAGTAAAGACAGTCACAATGCATTTCCCTCCATGATATCACTTCCACTGTTTCCCACGCATCCTTTAATCGACCCTCCACAGTCTCCAGCCTTGCATAACAAGGCTAAGCTTCCTGCCTTTGTTCTGACCTAAAATGCGAGTTACAGAGCCGGTCCAACAGGTCCATTGAGTGTTCACCACACCGGCATATTTTATTAATTTGTAGGTCTATATAGGTCCCTACTCGGCACTGAGTGAAAATAAAGAGGTCTCCGACATTGCAGACCTGTTCTAATATTAAAATGCCACTCCAACGGCTAATACAAAATGGTGGCCGCCATTAACAACCTTGTGGGGTGAAGCGGGGTACTCACCCATACCAGAGTTACTGTCTGTAATGGCGGACAGCAGAGAGCAGTCTCAGGGGACGAAGAACGTGGCGCAAAAACGACAAGGTGGGTCAGGGACAAATCCAGTGACGTCCTCAATGACAGAAAGAAAGAGAGAGAGAAAAAAATAAACATTCAGCGATGTCCTCAGCGGGTCGAGTAGTCAGGCAAAATCCAGCGCTGTTCTCAGCGTTGGCGGAGATCGTCTGTTGCGGGGAATTTGGATAAACCCAAACTCCAGCCACGACTCCAGTGGGATGTTGGTTTGGTGGGAACACGGCACCCACTGAACAGTTCACAAAGCAGAGGTCACAGAAGAACAGCTCTCCTTAACAAGGCGCTCTGAACAGCAGCCAAAAGCCAAAGAGTCTCTGCGGTAAGCCAAAGCTCTGGGAAAACAGCTTTAGTTAGCTTAGCAGGTCCAACGGTCGGCGTCCACGGGCAACAAAAGACACAGCTTCCTCCGGGAGTGGCCGCCAGTCAACTGAAGAAAAACGTTAAGTCTAAGGAAAGCTCAGAGTTAGCTAGGTTAGCAGATCCAACGGTCAGCGTCCACGGGCAGTAAGACACACAGCTTACTCCGGGAGTGGCCGCCAACCAACTACTGAAGAAAAAAACATTACCTCTCAGCAACCACTACACAATTCCCGCCCCCAACAGCAAAAGCCAATCATAACAATAAAACAGAAATATTGTCCTTGACTGATCAGTAGGCAGCAAATAGGAGGTCGTTAGAGAATGACTCATTTGCTTGCACTAGTAAATGAGTTTCTGTAAAAAATTTGAGAAGAAAAGACTAAACACTATACAGTATGTAAAGCCTATAAAAAAACAAGAATGTTACACTATTTGTGAACATGAAAAATAACATTAATGTAGTATTACATCTGTAGATATGTGAAAAATATTACAATGCACTGTATTTAATATTATGCAAGGGTTATTTAGAAGTTATGTGCACACTTATAACAATAACTCAGGGGTTACACAAGCCTGCTTAAAATAGTCTGGGACCAGACTAGTATGGAATGACTCATTCACAATGTTAAAGGTGGACTCACACTACAACGTTTGAACCAACTTTTACTGACGTTTGGGCAAACGAGTGCTGGGCTATGTTATGCAGAGTTTACCTAAGTCGGCCTCAGTTAAAGCTGGGTTCACACTATAATGTTTTGGCCAACTTATATAGATGTTTTGAAAAAATCAGAGAAATTAGTCCAAATGTCAGTGAATTTTTTTTTTCGTGAGCAGGTTTTTTTAATCCAGTGCACACCAACTTTTACAAACTTTTATGAACTTTTGCTAGCATTTGCGAGTGTTGCATTCAGCGTTGGCATACTTTTGCCAACTTAGGCTAGCATATGTGTAGCTGTTGCCAACTTAGGTTAAATTAAGCAAACGGATACCCAGTGCAAGTCAGCTGACATCAGCGTGAGGCAACGCTCATATAAAGATCAGCGTTTGTGGAGGCTTCCTGCCGTTCTGGACCTTCTTTTGGAGTGAATATGTTTCAGTATTTATTTTCATTTTATATTCCTATGTAGTTACTTCTGCATACCCTTTTTCCCTGTTCATTCATTCATTCATTCATTCCTCTAAAAAAAATACATTAATGCCTATATAGACTCCAACAGTAAGCCTGCAATTAAAATGTGGATGAAATTTAAAAAAAACAACTATTTAGTGTATCATCATATCAATAAAATGGCAGGTGATTATATTTTGACTGTTACAACTCTCTCCATTAAAATGACAAAATCCTGTTAAATGCTATTTACTTTTTGACACTACGTCAATGCTGTTTGATTCCCCACAATGGAAGCCGAACCATTAAATCCTGGAGAATGATTCCGCACGGAGCAGAAAAATAGGAACAGTAAATTTCTCAATGAGGAGATTTTTTTTTTCTTTTGTACTGTCACATTTTTGGGAGATTATATATATTTTTTTCCTTTTTTCAATTCCCCCTTCACTCCATTTCTCTTTCGTCCGTGCATGTCTGAAGTGAGTTTCCGTCTAAAGACATTTGCTTCCACTGGCGTTTCAGTCAACGTTTGCCAGCGGAGCTTAACATAGGCCGACTTAGGTGATCTCTGCATATCTTAGTCCCATGCTCAGGAACTTTTACAGATTGAGCACAACTTTCACCAATGTTTATTTCCAAACATCAGTAAATTTTCAGCATGCTGAAAGGGACACAACTTTCGCCAGCGTTTGCCAACAAACACCAACTATCATTAACTTTTATCAGCTTTTGCCAGCAGAGTCAGACGTTTGCCAAAATGTCAGTAAAAGTCAGTCCAAACATTGTAGTGTAAATCCCCCCCCCCCAAAAGCAGGTCCAGAATGGCAGGAAGCCTCCACAAATGCTGATCTTTATGAGTGTCGCCTGACGCTGAGTATTTGTTTGCTTAAGTTAACCTAAGTTGGCAACAGCTGCACATACGCTAGCCTAAGATGGCAAAAGTTTGCCAACGCTGAACACAATGCTGGCAAATGCTAGCAGAAGTTCACAAAAGTTTGTAAAAGTTGGTGCGCGCTGGATTAAAAAAAAACTTGCTCACGAACATAATCTCACCGACGTTTGGACTGATTACTCTTATTTTTCAGAACGTCTGTAAAAGATGGTCCAAATGCTATAGTGTGAAGCCAGCTTTAGGAGCCAAGGTGTGATGACTTCAAAAATGTCAATGAATCATTAAGTTGGAATGATATCCCCAGTTTCTGAGATTTGTTTTGGGCACAGTATCACTCAAGTCATGAAATGGGATCACGGTAAATTCTTCTAACACCATGGTAGAGAGCAGGGGCCCAGGGGGAGCTAGAAATGAACGAGAAGGTATAGGTGATGCTTTGATGGTTTCTATCTTTTCAACAAAATATTTTGAAACCTTTCACAGTCTTCTGTAGTGGTGGCACAGATAGTGGCTCAGGCAGTTTAAAAGTCCATTAATGGTGTTGAAAATGAGTTTTGGATTATGATTTTAAAGAGACAATTCAGAGTTTTATTATTTGGAGGAGGCTTCTAAACATAATATGGCTAATGGATGTCAAAAAACAAATGGTCTGGTCATATCTGTTGACTAATTAAAAGTATTTGACAGGGACAAATAGCTATTCCTTTTTTACTGCTATAGCAAAATTAAAGTTGGTGCAGTATTCACTGAGTGCATGAAATTTTTTGCATGTGTCCCCTGAAGCAGCTGTTATTGCAAACTCCTAGGGCCCTATTTTAATGGTCATCCACGCACTTTTCCGACAGACTTTCCATTGTACACCCGTGTTTTTGTTAGTTTCTGTCAGTGCATTGTCTGTTTTTTACATCTTGCGTCACGCCATCAAATTACCAGTGGACAGTGTGCTCCCGGCCATGGGGAGATGGAGTGCTCCCTGTCCTGTTGCTGTCGCCGACCGAGGGTCTCCCCCATCTTGTGTGGGGTCTGTCAAAGTTTGCGGATCTCTGTCCCAGTCCCTCCCAGGTGGGAGGGAAAAAGAAGATCTGGCGCGGCTCCCCGTCCACCACCAGTCCCCACCATGAAGCGAGCCCGCTCTTGGCAGCTTCTGCTGGAGGCTGACGGGTGGCAGTTGGGGAGATTGCTGGGGCGGGCAGCCTCAGCCTGGCTGGAAACCCGGGGCACGTGGCGAGGAAGATGTGGACACATATCCTGTCTCTCTGGGGAGTTACAGTGAAAAGTAAAATGCTGCACACCTCTTGTTCATTCATTTAGTCCCCTAAAAATAAGCACATTAATCCCTAATAAGTCTGTGATGAAAACGAAAATGTGAATAAAATGGAATAAAAATCATCAGACTAACACCCCCCCCAACCCCCGGGCATCACACATCACACTCCCAGTTCATTCATTCATTCCCTGAAAAAAATCCTACATTAATGCCTAATCTATAGACTCCAATGGTAAGTCTGCAATTAAAATGAAAGTGTAGACAGAATTTGTCATAAATCACCCTTTTCACAGGCTGATTGAAGATGCCAGATGCGGACTGAGAGTTTGCATATTTATTAACAAAAGACACACACGAACGTAAATACACACTTACAGTTTAAAGTAGGGAAACAGGGAATGCCTGGAGACTCTGCCAGATAGGGACTCCATTTGGGAGTGAAGAGAAACGTAACATTGTCAGGTAACAAAAGACCGCTGCAAAGAGTCCACTATACTGGCTTGCTTAAATGGAAATAGACCAGATGATCATCAGGTATGGGAACATGAGTGAGAAAGTAATCAAAATAACAAGTGACAGCTGTGTAGCCCGTGAAACAGAGTTTGACAGCTGGAAGCTGCACAGCACTGTCAAAATAAAAGTACAGACCGGAAACTAAATAATACAAGAATAAAATAACACAACCCAAAAGATGTAAATAATTCCATAAATACAAAATGACACACAATAACTAGACAAGACTATAAGGACGCAACTAAGAATACAACAACTCATAAATAAATACAGACCAGATACAATAAACCATAATAAACAAAGAAACAATCAAACAGAAAAAGACTAAACTTGAACTGATGTTGAGCACGACACCCACCCATGCTCAGGATTATGACATTGCCCCCCCTCAAGGGGTGGACCCAGACACCTCAGGGCAACATCAAAAAGCAATGAGGACCCACCCACAAAGGAGACCCCCCTAACAAAGTAAATAACCAACCCTGGGTGGGAGGTGGGGGAACCCTGGCACGGAGGGACCAAACCCAAGACAGAAAACAAATGAAAAAACTCATAACCCACAACCCAACCAGATATGGAAGCACAGAACTCTAGGACCCCTAGAAAAGTAGATAAGGCACTTCGGGTGGCCTACCAGAGTCCCAAGACCACCAGATTGCACAGTGGAACACATTCGGTGGCCTTCCAGAGTTCTTGAACCACCTGAGCAGCTGGCGTATCCCATCGGGTGGTCTTCAGAGGTCTTGAGCCACCCAACCAAATGATGCAGATTTCCCTACATCCTTACGCCAACGGGCCGCAGGGCACAATGCACCCCCTCCTGGAAGTGATAGCTTGAACCCATGCCCCCAACGGACCTCATGGACTGCAGCATGGATGAAGTGGAACAAGGGCTGTGGGCGGTTCATTCCCGATGCTGATTGTTGGCCAACAGCGGAGCCAGACCGCGATGACGGCTGACCAGCGAAGACACCAGAGGAAGGAAGCAGCCGACCAGTGAGGTAACCAAGCAGCTAAGATGGCTGATCAGCGGGGCCCCCCAGCGGCACCCAATAACCCTCGGCAACCTCCAACGAAGGAACCATGATGATGTCGGGTGAAGGTGGGGAATTCATGATGACCTCAGGTGACAGCCGAGGACCCTCCACGACCTTGTGCGACAGCAGGGGACCCTCCACAACCTCGGGCAACCGCAGGGGACCCTCAATGACCTCAGGCAACCGCAGGGGACCCTCAACAACCTTAGACAGAGGCGAAGCACCCACGGCGGCCTCGGACGGTGGCCTTGGGTGGCGGAAGAGGACCCACAGTGGCCTCAGACGGCGGAGGAGGAGGATCATCAGCGGACCCAGACGAGGACTCGTGCAGAGGAGAAGAAACATACGCTGGGTTACTACCACCAGCAGCAGTGGAGTCTGGCGAGGAGAACTCAGAAGCAGAGGGCATCTGCAGCTGATTCTCCTCGCCACAAGCAAGACAAGACTTCTCTAACACTGATAATTTAGAAACAGGAAAGAGTACTTGCCTCGACTCAGGCTCCACTGCTGTCCAGGACTCCGGCAACTCCAGCTGGGGCGTCTCGGCTCTGCTTGCTCAACGTTCCACCTCTGACATGACCACCTTGGACAGTGAGGAAGCGAAAAACACCGGAGAATCACTGGCAGCAGTGGAGCCCAGTGAGGAGAACTCAGGAGCAGAGGACATTTGCAACTGATTCTCCCGCCCATGAGCCAGGCAAGAATTCTCTAGATCTGTAGATGGTAAAACAGAACTGAGTACTTGCCTAGACTTGAGCTCCACCACCGCCCAGGACTCCGACGACTCTGCTGTGGTGACCCCTGCGACAGGCATGGTGGTAGATGCACCCCACAGACCTCCAGGTGTGGCAACTGACACAGGTGGGCCTCCCGGCATGGTGGCTAAGACTGGAGGTTGCCTCATCACTGGCACCGAGTCCCAGGCAGCTGAAACTAGGGGACACTCCTATGTCAGCTCAGGCTTCAGGGATCCCAAACCACTCCTCTCCTGTCCAGAAGATGGCTGCGGGGCTGGCATGGGGTTCTCTAGGGCCGCAGACTCCTCCGTCATCCGATGACTCCATCCAAAGACCGGCAGATGCTTGGGCAAGATGGGAGGAAACACAGGAGAGACGGGTGAGGAGCAGATGACAGCAGCAGATGGTGAGGGCTCAGCCACAGTGGGCTGCTGATGCTGAGCCTCACCACCAGCGATAAGGCAAGACATTTCATTTTCATGTGTAAAAGAATGAACACACACTTGCTTTATTTCCCGGTGTACGATGGTGACTGCTGCTGCTGCTGAACCAGGCGATGTTCCTCCAGGAATGGCGGGGGTCATCTGATGAGGAAGCAGAGACAGATGACGCTCCGGAGTCCGGGAATGCTGGCTAATTGGCATTGACTTGTCTCCCCCCGATGAAACACCCTCCAGCTGCTGCATAACCTCTGGAAGAAGCCATGGCTTGTTCTCCAGTAGCAGCTCCCTCTCTGCTGCCAAAACCTGCTGGCACTCCTCCAGCTCATCCACAGTTGGACCTTCAGGAAGCACGAGGACGACGTGCCCGATCTGGCTGACTGCGGGCTCTCCCAGCATCAGAGGAATGGCTGATGGTGCAGGCCATTGTTCAGGTGGAGGAGGTGAGGCAGCAGCAGGATAAACTCCAGCTTGGTGTAGTGGAACCAGAAAATGCCTCACCGATATCACTGGATCCTGTGATGCCGAAACAAGGGGACACTCCTTTGTTGGCTCAGGTTTCGGTTTTCGGGAGGTTTGTGCTCCTCTCTCATAGAGAACGTGGCTGTGGCATTGAAACAGGACACTTCAGTGCCACAGGACCCTCCGTTGTCCGGCAGCTCCCTCCCAGGACCAGCGAACACTCAAGGAAGACAGAAGGGGACATGGGAGGAGCAGGTGAGGACACAGAATTAACTGCAGCAGCAGGTGATAAGAGCTCGGTCACAGCGTGCAGCTGCCCCTGAGCCTTCCCACCGGGAATTAGGCAAGAAAATTCATTTTTAAGTATTAGAGAATGAATAGATACTTGACTTAATTCCCAGGGCTTGATGGTGGCTGCTGCTGCGGGACCAGACGAGGCACTTCCGGGAGCTGCAGAGACTGTCTGGTGAGGTGGGTGAAGCGCCAAAGTCAGGGGATGCTGGACTGTCGGCTCAGACTTTGATCCACCCGGCGAGACTCCCTCCAGCTGGGCCACATAATCAGGAAGGAGCCATGGCTTGTAGTCCAGCAACAGTTCAGTTTCAGCCACTAAAACTTGCATGCGCTCCTCCAGCTCCTCGGCCGATGGTGCGGGCCACTGTTCAGGAGGGGAAGGCGGGGCTGCTGCTGCTGGAGAGTGGCAAGAGGCTCGGGGCTTCCGTGCCCAGGGCCGCTTCCTCGTAGGCACGGGCACAGGTGTGGTAGCAATTTCTTCCTGCCTGTGGAACACGGATTGTGGGTTGGTGACTGAAGCGAGGAGGTCCATGAGCTCAGAATGGCTCCACAGTCTGGGGCACAATTTTAGTACCTGTGCCACACCGATCAGGCATTCTCGGACCGATTCAGGAGTGTGGGAGGCACGAGCCGCTGATATGATGCCTTCCAACACTCCAACTGCCCAGCACTCCACCTCGTTCAGTCCATGACCACTGTAGTCAGAGACAGCTGACATACCAGTGGGAAAAATGGACTGAAAACAAAAATCACGGGAGAGAAAAAGAAAAGAGAAAAAACAACACTCACAGCCACTGGTGTCTCACACTGGCAGTGGTCTTTTGTTATAAATCGCCCTTTTCACGGGATGACTGAAGACGCCAGACGCGGACTATGAGTTTGCATATTTATTAACAAAAGACACACATAAACATAAATACACACTTACAGTTTAAAGTAGGGAAACGGGAACGCCCAGAGACTCTACCAGATGGGGACTCCATCCGGGAGTGAAGAGAAAAGTAACATTAATGTCAGGTAACAAAAGACCGCTGCAAAGAATCCACTATACTGGCCTTCATAAATGGAAATAGACCAGATGATCATCAGGTGTGGGAACATGAGTGAGAAAGTAACCAAAATAACAAGTGACAGCTATGCAGCCCACAAAACAGAGTTTGACAGCCGGAAGCTCCACAGCACTGTCAAAATAAAAGTACAGACCGGAAACTATTCATTCATTCATTCATTCTTCTTCTTCCGCTTAATCCTTTTCGGGTCACGGGGGGGCTGGAGCCTATCCCAGCATCTTTGGGCGAGAGGCAGGGGACACCCTGGACAGATTGCCAGTCCATCGCAGGGCCAACACAGAGAGACAGACAACCATTCACTTTCACAGTCATACCTAAGGGCAATTTAGAATCCCCAGTTTTGATGTCAGTTAACCTAACTTGCATGTTTTTGGCATGTGGGAGGAAACTGGAGAAATCCCAGAGTAAACCCACGCAGACACGTGGAGAACATGCAAACTCCACACAGATCACTGTTGGTGGGGGGCTGGGATCGAACCCAGGATCCCCCGGCCAAGGGTGAGTTGCTGTGCTGCTGCAGTGCTAACCACTCCGCCACCGCGCCGCCCTGAGACCGGAAACTAAATAATACAAAAATAAAATAACACAACCCCAAAAGATGTAAATAATACCATAAATACAAAATGACACACAATAACTAGACAAGACTATAAGGACACAACTGAGAATACAACAATTCGTAAATGAACAGAGACCAGATACAGTAGACCATAATAAACAAAGAAACAGAACAAGACTAAACTTGAACTGAGGCTGAACATGGCACCCACCCATGCTCAGGATCATGACAAAATTAAAAACAAAAACTAGTGTGTGATCATTATATAATTAAAAGGATGTGTGATTATATTAGACCCCAGCGCATGCCATTTCCTCATGAGCGCTGAAGCAGCGCAATTTCAAAACATGCCACTGAAATGGCATTAAACAATGCACTTCTGACGATAGACTTTTTTTCTGATCAAAAGTGGATTCTCATTGAATGCACTATAATACCAATGTGCATTAGGTTGTGCACCGCCACATCTCTTTGAAATGAGCCTCCGCCTGCCAGTGCATAGGAGCACACTGTCTACTGGTAATTTGATGGCATGACACACAGCATAAATGAAAGCACACAGATTCTGATGCCTTGGTGCCAGAGCCTTGGCGGAGGTATGTGTTCTGGGATCATCACCAAATTGTTATGGCTTCCTCTCCAGCACAAGGACCCCCTCTGGTAAAAATTTCATCCAAATCCATCTAGTAGTTTTGGAGCATTCTTGCTAACACACTGTGAGAAGATAAGAGCCTTGGTCGAGGTATGCATTCAGGGATCATCACCAAAATGCTACAGGTTCCTCTCTGGCCCAAAGGCCACCTCTGGTAAAAATTTCATCCAAGTCCACCCAGTAGCTTTTAAGTACATGCATGCGCAGTGAAAATAATCTGCAGTTGAAATGCCCATATTCTCGGCGGCAGCCAAGAGCCACCAAATTGATTTGAACAGGTGGAATCCAAACACAAAGAAGAGCACAGTGGCAGACGTTTTAAATGGCAGAAACAATGGAGGTATGTGAATAAGATAAGATAAGATAAGATAAGATAAGCCTTTATTAGTCCCACAACGGGGAAATTCCAGGATTGCAACAGCACAGGGATAGCAACACTCAGAGCAACAATCAGAAGGCAAGAAAAAAAACAAGCAAGCAAGAGCAGCTAATAAACATATGTACGTATTACTATAAAATATATATATATACACACACACACAGACACACAGTGCAGAGCATTGTAGCTGGATGGAATAAATATATGAATATATGAACACACAGTGCAGAGCATTGTAGCTAGATGGAATAAATATGTAAATATATAAACACCCACAGTACGGAGCATTGCAGCTAGGTGGAATAAATATGCAAGTATATAAACACACACAGTGCGGAGCAATGTAGCTAGATGGAATAATATGTAGATATATAAATATATAAACACCCACAGTACGGAGCATTGTAGCTAGATGGAATAAATATGCAAATATATAAACACACACAGTGCAGAGCATTGTTGCTAGATGGAATGAAACAGCATAACCGTCTACTTAGTTATCCTACATGGTATGATTATGTGCCCATACATATTCTCACCCTCCATAGCGACCGGTATGTTCCTAGTTGTATGCCGGAGAGGACCATTGTGTAAGTCTATTGCATCTTTTGCATTCAAAAAACTATTAGTTTGTTACGTCTTTTTGCTATCTCTGCGAGCAGCCCTGCTTAGGTTGTACAGTCTGACAGCCGTTGGTAGGAAGGACCTACGAAACCTCTCGGTTGTGCACCTGGGATGATGTAGTCTGCTGCTAAATGAGCTCCTCAGTGCATTCAGTATGTCCTGCATAGGGTGGAACTCGGACTCCAGCAGAGATGACAGTTTAGCCACCGTCCTTCTCTCTCCTATCTCCTCCATCGGATCAAGGCGCTGCCCCAGGACAGAGCTAGCTTTCTTAATCAGTTTGTTCAGTCTCTTCCTATCGGCTGCAGTAATGCCACTGCCCCAGCAGACCACTCCAAAAGTGATGGCTGATGCCACCACCGTGTCATAGAATGACTTCAGCAGCGCCCCTTGTACACCAAAAGACCTGAGTCTCCTCAGCAGGAACAGCCTGCGCTGTCCCTTCTTGTAGAGTGCATCAGTATTGTGTGACCAGTCTAGTTTATTGTTCAGATGAATACCCAGGTACTTATAGGATGTCACCATCTCGATGTCTGTTCCCTGTATATTTACTGGTACTGTGAGGGGCTGCCCATGCCTGCGGCAGTCCACCACCAGCTCCTTAGTTTTCCTCGCGTTGATCTGGAGGCAGTTCCGATGGCACCAGTCCACGAAGTCCTGGATAAGCCCTCTGTACTCAGCTTCATCTCCATTGGAGATGAGGCCAACGATCGCAGAGTCATCAGAGAACTTCTGTAGATGGCAGTGTGTTGTGTTGTGTGAGAAGTCCGCAGTATAAAGAGTGAACAGGAAGGGAGCCAGCACCGTTCCCTGGGGGGCCCCCGTGCTACTGATGATCGTGTCGGACACACAGTCCCGGGTTCTCACAAACTGAGGCCGGTTCGTGAGGTAGTCCAGGATCCATGATGACAGGTGCTGGTCCACCCCTGCGCGCAGCAGCTTGTCCTTCAGGATCATCGGTTGGATGGTGTTGAAAGCACTGGAGAAGTCAAAGAACATGATCCTCACCATATTCCCGGGCTTCTCCAGGTGGGACAGAGAACGGTGAAGGAGGAAGATCACCGCATCCTCCACCCCAATGCCATGCTGGTAGGCGAACTGGAGTGGATCCATCACTGGTTCCACCAGGGGGCGGAGGTGAGCAAGGAGCAGTCTCTCCAGGGTCTTCATCAAGTGGGACGTCAAGGCCACCGGTCTGTAGCTGTTCAGGTCTTTGGGGTGGGAAGTTTTTGGTACAGGTACCACACAAGATGTTTTCCACAGCTGTGGTACCCTCCCCAGTTTCAGGCTCATGTTGAAGATATACGTCACAATCCCACACAGCTGGTCTGCACAGGACTTGAGGAGCTTTGCGCTGATGCCGTCCGGTCCCGGCGCCTTCCTCGCCTTGATCTTCCTCAGCTCCGTCCTCACCTGGGTCCTGGTCAGGGTCAGGATGGGGGGCTGTGTGTTGGGAGTGGGGGGGTGTTGGTAGAGTGGGGAGTGGGCAGCAGGACTTGATTTCTTTAGAGGCAGCAGTGGTTGTTGTGCAGTCAGGGGGGAGGGCGGTTGGTCAAATCTATTGAAAAACAGATTCAGGTTGTTCGCCCACTCCCTGCCCCCTGTGGCCTGGGGGGAGGTATTCTGGAGCCCCGAGATGGTTTTGAGGTTTCTCCAGACCCCGCTGATGTCGCTCTGTTGCAGCTTGTCCTCCATCTTCTTCCTGAAGCTGTCCTTGCCTTCTCTGATCTTTCTCCTCAGCTCCCTCTGTACGGACTTCAGCATCTCCCTGTTCCCCGACCTGAAGATCCTCTTCTTCTCTCTCAGAAGTGTTTTTATCTCAGGGTTGATCCAGGGTTTGTTGTTTGAGTGACGCCGTATGGTCTTGGTGGGAACGGATTTGTCCACACAGAAGCTGAGGTAGCCCGTGAAGGTGTGAATGAGGCCATCGATGTCCTCACCATGTGGATCGCAGAGCTGCTTCCAGGCGGTGGCTTCAAAACAGCCCTTTAGGGTGTCCATTGTCTCCTCAGACCATAACTCCACAGTGTGCATGGCCGGAGGTTGTCTGTGCACTAGGGGTTTGTACACCGGCCGGAGATGAACCAAGTTGTGATCCGATCTCCCGAGTGGGGGTAGTTGTGATGAGGTGTACGCCTCCTTAGTGTTTGCGTAGAATAAATCCAGTGTTTTATTGTCTCTAGTGTGGCATGTGACATACTGGGTGAACGTGGGTAGAATGGGAGACAGTGAAACATGGTTGAAATCGCCTGAGATGAGGAGAAGAGCATCTGGGTGTTCTGTCTGCAGCCTGCTGGTTACTGAATGGATGACGTCACGTGCTGTCCCAGCGTTCGCCGTCGGATTTGCATAAACAACAATGCAGATCACGTGTGAGTGTTCTCTCGGGAGATATGTAGGCCTCATGCTAACAGCTAGCAACTCAATGTCTTTGCTGCAGTGTCGTTGTTTAACAGTGATATGTCCCGGTCTGCACCAGTTGTTGTTAACATACATGATCACTCCACCGCCCCTAGCCTTGCCACTGTCTGGTGTTCGGTCAGCTCGTATCATGTGAAAACCCTCCAGCTCAATGTTAGCATCTGCTGCTAGTTCAGTTAGCCACGTCTCAGTAAACAAAAGGAGAGAGCACTCCCGGTATGTGCTATCATAACGGGAGATAGCCGCTAGCTCATCTAACTTTCCCAGTATCGACCGTACATTTCCCATGACAACAGATGGAAGGGAGGGTCTGTACCTTATATTTTTTGTCCTCCGCCTTACTCCAGCCCGGCAGCCGCGGCGTTTTCGCCTCAGTTCACTCGGTATGTCGAGTTTTTCCAATGGGACCGGGTGGCGGTTGAATGCTAGCAGCTGTTCTCTGCTGTATCGTATCCTGCTATAGACAGTGGCTCCGTCCACCGGCTCAGGAGACATTTAGGACGATCTGTGTGTCCGTGATATAAGTGGGGTGAAAAAAAAAAGACGGATCAAAAGAGAGAGGAAGGGAAAAAGACTCGGAATCGAGCCGCTGTTGCAAAAGGCAGCCGACTCGTGTGGCGCCTCCCACTGGCCTCCCACTGCACTGGGCTCTCCCTCCTCAGGCGGTGCATTTTTAAATGCTCAGGATGACCAGCTGGATGGGCTCTGTGAGAAGCAGAAGGAGAACGTGCCTCCATGCCTTCTTGACGTGAGTCCAGAGTCAGAACCAAAGACCAGAAGAGTCTTGACTCCAGACAGCAATGGCTCCGGTCCCGGCACCCCTCCCTCCTCCAATCACAAAGACTCTCCTCAGTCCAAGACTTTGTGGGCTCTGGGCCTTTGGCTCAGACACAAAGCTGGTCTGCGGGGACGCCTCCATGTCATCACCTTTGCCTTCCCACAGCTCTTTGTGTGGCCGGTGGCCGAAGCCTTCGTCGTAGTTTCCTTTGGCCTTGAACAGCTGGCAGAAGTGCGGCTTGCAGTAGACGTTGTTGTGGAGGGAGGCGTAGTTGGCCAAACTCAGTTTACTGTTGCAGTGTGAGCAGCGGAAGCAGGCGCTGTGGTAGACGTGCTGGTTGGCCACCAGCCTCTCCAGAGGATACACAGTCAGCCTCATTGGTAGAATACAATGACAATCAAGACAAACAGGAGCTTTTTGCTGTTTAGTGACAGAGGAAGAAAACAGATGAGCAAATAGACAGACATTTGTTTACCCAGTATTGGCGGATTGCTCAGTACTTTCCTCTGGCAGAAGTTTCCAGGTGCGTGCGCAGTACTGCTCCATTGATGGTAAAGGTGAGCTATTTTTGTGTTTATTTAAAAAACAAAGCGTTATTTAGAAATTCTGGCAAATTAAAAGTCAAGAAAATATGGTGATACAATGATACAAGCCTTTAGTTCCACTTAATTTTGACCAGGCGAGCTGAAACAAAGAGGCGGACAGACAGACAGATGCACACACACACAGCCACAAACAGATGCAATAACTGATTACTGTATGCCTCCATTTCACCGAGGCATAAAAACAGACAATGCACTGATAGAAACTAACACTGGCGTATGGCGGAATTGTTGTGTATGTAAACTGGCTGTAGTAGTAAGATGGCGGCCGGGTTGGTCATGGGTTAGACCAGGGTGGCTACTGCCGGTTTCCGGTGGTGACGCCGCCCCTGGTATAAAGGTGTGGGCGGAAGAGGCTCTGCCTCTTAAGTCGTGGAGCCACCTGGTCAGCAGGTCGTGTGCCGTAAGCCTGTTTACCCACTCTGACTTATATGTAATAAAGCTCCATTAAACTGCAAACAACCGTGTGCTCATTTCACATCAGTTATGGACATAACATTTGGCAATGAGGTAAAAGCGGGAATGGATATTGTTGGTGCTGAACTTCGGCCGTTTTTGGAGGTGCCGGGCACGCCGCCCGTGCCATGACCTCATTGGTTCTCGTCTTTTACCAACTACCTCGTGGTCTTGGACCTCAGTGAGCGTGAGAGGCTCCGTGCAAGGTCAGTGTTAATCCATAAATTAGGCACTGAGGGGCAGAGAGCGTTGGACAGTCTGGGTGGGGCCGACAGTTTCGACGGCGTGGTGGAATTAATGGTGTGACATTTTCATGCTGGTGAGAGCATCACGGTCCGGCGCATCCATTTTAGACAGCGCTGCCAGCGTCTGGGGGAGCCAGTATCAACGTTTGTGGCCGGGCTTCGCAGGCTGACAAGGAGGTGTGAGTTTGGACACCTGGAAGAAGAAAGGATTCGGGACCAACTAGCGGAACCCGTGCGTAGTGAAGTGCTCCGGTCCAGGTTGTTGGAGTTTCCAGGAGAGTTGACGTTGACCACGGCTGTTGAGCTCACCCAGAGCTTCAAGGCAGCAGAGATCATCGCGTGGGGCCTGCCTGAAGAGGCTCTTCGGAGCGAAGATGATGCTCGTGCGAAGGCACAAGTTGGGACCCTAACGACAGTGACGCCGGAGGTGACTTGTATACCACAGTGGTGAAGATACGGTCTGTCCCTGGCACGCCTCGTTGTTATGGGTGTGGGTCCCCTGTTCACCGCTATAAAGCCAGTGTGTGCCCAGCAAGAGAAAAGCAGTGTGGCAAGTGTGGTCTGTGTGACCACTTCGCCAGGACGTGCGACAACTTCGTACTCAGGAGCCGTAGGACATATCCAGGTGCTGCGCAGAAGTCTCCCACCATTGTGCATACGGTCTCCCCAGCGACTACGGGGAGGATCAGTTGTGATGTCATGTTCGACGGTGTCGTAGTTCCGCTGTTGATTGACACAGGTGCTGTTATCTCAGTGCTGAACATGACGACCGTGAACAGTCTGTTTCCCCATTGTGAGATTCTACCACCAGAGAGAGACTACTACGGCTATGGACTTGATAGGCTGGCTGTGATGGGCTTTATGGAGGTAGAAGCCCATTACGGGTTGGTTGTGGTGCCCCAAATCCACATTCATGTCACCGCTGTGGGCGTCAACATCATGGGGTGTAACCTATTTTATTGCCTGGGTTTTTCGATGGCCAACATGTCAGGTGAGGAGTGGTCGGCTATGGACTGTGGAGCCAGCCAACTCCACTGATGGACGGCGTGGAGATGAGGGAATCGGACTGGTTGGACATGTGTCAAGAAGGAGAGCACGTTTGGCGCTATGCGAGGATGTCGCGGTTTGGACCTGATGCCGGTCTGTTTGATGCCCAAACTGGGGGCGCAGAATGGCACAACGGGGCCTCACAGACAGCCTGTAAGGACGAGGCGCCCACGCTGGATCCAGAAATAGCGGGACGAGTGAGTGGTTTGCTTTATTGCTCAGGAGGACGGTCGACCATGGAAAACACAGACTGGGCCCAAGAGTTGACCGGACCGTTGGTGGAAACCAGTCAGACCCATCATCATCGGAGGAAGAAGTCACTGGCCTCCCTGCAGGTCAGCGATCTGGTGCGACCTAGGGTTGAGGCCCGGATGAGAGGAGAGCATGGTTTGCAAGAGCAGTGCAACGGGAGGAGGCGGCTTCGAGTGGAGGCTGTTCGGAGCGACGGGTTTCTGTGCTTATCTGACCAGACCTGTAGGCACCCGAGTGAGCTGCGCACGGTGGAGGAGATGGGACGACGTGGGGGGCGGGGGGGGGGGGGGAGGGGGTCAAGAAACTAGAAGCATCGGGAGAAAGACCCGCCGGAGGACTGAGAGAATTATTTTATTTTATTTGTCTGTGTCTTTTCTGCTCAGTCCGGTTGTTTTGTTTTCTGGTTTGTGTTTATTTGTTACTGGTTGGTTTCCTGCTGAAATTCAAAAAAAGAGATAATGTAAAGTAAGAAGAAATTTGGGAACGTGAGGTCTTTGTGTGGTAAATTTTCTATTGTAATAATGGTATCTATTTGTGAGATTTTGACCAGTGGGGTTCATCTGTGTAAATTATGTACTATTTTGGGAAGAAATTTTATTGGAATATTGTTTTATGTGCCCGATTTTGGGGTGGTGGGGTGTGTTCGACCCTGGTAAATTTAATTGTTTACAATTGTTGTGTTGTGTTGTGTTGTGTTGGGGGGGGCACCAGTAGCTGGTACTATATTATGTTTGTGTGATTTATGTGGAGCTGTTCAGGGATTATTTTGATTTTATTTTGTTTTATTTCCTTAGTTACACGGTTTAGTCCTGTGTTTGGCGGCGGAATAGTCCGCCCAGCCGTGTGGGGGTGCCGGTGGTCTACCTGGCCCCCCAGTTAGTGGTGTGCATGGATAGATTGTTTATGTGTCTTTGTAATTACTTTGTTTAGTGTGTGAGTCGGGAAGCAAATTTTTTGGGGGGGTGCTATCTGTGTGCTTGGCATTTTTTGAAGGGGGGGAAATGTTGTGTATGTAAACTGCCTGTAGTAGTAAGATGGCGGCCGGGTTGGTCATGGGTTAGACTGGGGTGGGTACTGCCGGTTTCCGGTGGTGACGCCGCCCCTGGTATAAAGGTGTGGGTGGAAGAGGCTCTGCCTCTTAAGTCGTGGAGCCACCTGGTCAGCAGGGCATGTGCTGTAAGCCTGTTTACACACGCTGACTTATATGTAATAACGCTCCATTAAAATGCAAACAACCATGTGCTCATTTCACATCAGTTATGGACATAACAGGATTGTCTGGCGGAAAAGTCTGTGGATGATCATCCCAACAGATGCCTAAAAGTCTATCACAGAACTGACTGACAATTTATACTACACTGCGTTCCAAATTATTATGCAAATGATATTTGTCTCTGATTTTCCTAAATAATCAATGCAAATGACAATCAGTATAATTTCCAAGTCATCAACCGTTAGAGCATAATTCAAATTTTATTGAACAACCCTCCCAGTGATAACTATTTTTTTGCAAAAAAAAAAAAAAAAATCAAAATGCACTGTTCCAAATTATTATGCACAACAGAGTTTCAAAACATTTTATTGGTTGTAAAGAACTGTGTGTCTTATCACTGCTACACTGACGATTTACAGTTGTTTTTCTCTTTTAAACCTGACCATGTTAACAATTTAAAAATTATTTGTGATTGTCTGTCTGCAATTAAGGACTGGATGTCCTATAACTTTTTGCAACTTAATGCTGATAAAACTGAAGTCCTTATTGTAGCACCTGATAATCTAATTCCTGTGGTGGTTAATAGCATTGGTTCATTAAGCTTCAATATACGGTCTAATCTAAAAAATCTAGGTGTAATTTTTGACCAATCAATGAATTTTGATCAGCATGTCAAATCTCTGACCCGGAGTTGTTTTTTCCACCTTAGGAATATTTCCAAAATTAGGTCATTGGTTTCCTACAGTCAGTTAGAAACTATTATTCATGCCTTTGTTTCTTCAGGTTTGGACTACTGTAATGCTCTGTTTACATGCCTTAGTAAATCCTCTCTACATTGCCTACATTTGGTCCAGAATTCTGCTGCTAGATTATTGACTAAGTCCAGTAGATTCTGTCATATCACTCCCGTTTTGGCC
Organism: Pholidichthys leucotaenia; assembly: GCA_020510985.1. Taxonomy (NCBI): domain Eukaryota; kingdom Metazoa; phylum Chordata; class Actinopteri; order Cichliformes; family Pholidichthyidae; genus Pholidichthys; species Pholidichthys leucotaenia. Next base: position 255,442,429 of record CM035849.1, on the reverse strand, counting down.
TCCTTGCATTGGCTTCCTATAAATTATAGAGTTGATTTTAAAGTTCTTGTTCTTACTTACAAAGCCATTCATGATGAGGCGCCTTTTTATATTAGTGACTTGATCCATCTACACCATCCTGGCAGGTCTCTCAGGTCTTCTAATCAGCACCTACTGTTAGTTCCTAGAACTAGGCTCAGAACCAAAGGCGATAGATCTTTTGCTGCTGTTGCTTCCAGACTTTGGATCTCTTTACCTGTTGAACTTAGATCTGCACCTTCCACTGATTTTGTTTTTAAGAAGCAACTAAAGACCCACCTTTTTATCCTGGCTTTTTAATGAACTGTGTGTTGATTGTATTTTTTATGTGCTCTTGCTGTCGTCTTTGTTTTTTACTATCTCATGTGCTTGTATTTTTATTTGCTTTGTTTTTATCATATTAAGCACATAGTGACTCTGTCTGTGAAAAGTGCTCTATAAATAAACTTATTATTATTATTATTATTATTATTATTATTATTATTAACTGAAAATGGTTATTTGTTGAACTTGCACCTTAGGAGGTCATATTTACTGAAATCAAAAGCTATCAAAGACATCTTAATAGGCCAAATTACATGTTAACATAGGTCCCCTTCTTTGATATAACCTTAAGCATTCTTGCATCCATTGAACTTGTGAGTTTTTGGAGACTTTCTACTTGAATTTCTTTGCAAGATGTCAGACTAGTCTCCCACAGCTGCTGTTTTGATGTGAACTGCCTCCCACCCTCATAGATCTTTTTGTTGAGGATGCTCCAAAGGTTCTCAATAGAATTGAGGTCAGGGGAGGATGGGGGCCACACCATGAGTTTCTCTCCTTTTATGCCCATAGCAGCCAATGACACAGAGGTATGCCTTGCAGCATGAAATGGTGCATTGTCATGCATGAAGATAATTTTGCTACAGAAGGCAAAGAAAGTGGTCAGTCAGAAATGCTATATACTTTGCCGAGGTCATTTTCACTCCTTCAGGGACCCTAAAGGGGCCTACCAGCTCTCTCCCCATGATTCTGGCCCAAAACATGACTCCACCACTTCCTTGCTGACGTTGCAGCCTTGTTGGGACATGGTGGCCATCCACTAACCATCCACTACTCCATCCATCTGGACCATCCAGGGTTGCACAGCACTCATCAGTAAACAAAACTGAAAATTAGTCTTCATGTATTTCTGGGCCCACTGCAACCATTTCTGCTTGTGAGCAGTTGGTTAGGGGTGGCCGAATAGTAGGTTTATGCACAACTGCAGGATCTGGAGGATCCTACACCTTGAAGTTCATGGGACTTCAGAGGCACCAGCAGCTTCAAATACCCGTTTGCTGCATTGTAATGGCATTTTAGCAGCTGCTCTCTTAATCTGATGAATTTGTCTGGCAGAAACCTTCCTCATTGTGCCTTTATCCACACAAACCTGTCTGTGCTCTGAATCAGCCACAAATTTCTTCACAGTACAATGATCACACATAAGTTTTCGTGAAATGGCTAATGTTTTCATACCTTGTCGAAGGCATTGCACTATTTGATGCTTTTTGGCAGCAAAGAGATTCTTTTTCTTTCCCATATTGCTTGAAACCTCTGGCATGCTTAATAATGTGGAACATCCTTCTTAAGTAGTTTTCCTTTAATTGGGCTCACCTGGCAAACTAATTATGACAGGTGTCTGAGACACAATACCATCTATAAGTTTAATTGAAAAACAAAAAATTGAATGTTTGACACTAAAATCCTATTTGCGTAATAATTTGGAACACGGTGTATATACACATACACGGACTGTGAGAGGGTGGACACAGGATGCTGCTGATGCACTACAGGACTGCTACAAGACAACGGACTGGGATGTACTCTGTGGGCCACATGGGGAGGACATAGACAACATGACCGACTGGATTACAGAATACATCAAATTCTTTGAAAACACAACCATGCCAGCCCAGACTGTGCCCCGTTTCCCCAACAACAAACCATGGATCACCAGTGAGATCAAAGCACTTCTTAACAAGAAGAGGGCTTTTTGGTCTGGAGACAGAGAGGAACTGAGGAGAGTGTAGCTTGAACTGAGAGAGATGCCGAGGATGTGTAAAGACAACTACAGGAGGAAATTAGAGAATAAACTCTACAAGAAAAACATGAGGGATATCTGGACGGGAATGAAGCACATTACTGGGTGTAAGGGGAGAGGCAGACAGACATCGGGGAGGCTTGCTGGGTCGCCTGGGTGCGACCCAGCAAGTCTGTTGCATTTGTACTTCCCTGGGTAACTCCTTTTCTATCATGATGTGTGTATTTCTGTTGGTTTGGGTCATCTTCCTGTGTCATGCTGCTGTTACACTGTAATTTCCCCATGTGGGATCTATCTATCTATCTATCTATCTATCTATCTATCTATCTATCTATCTATCTATCTATCTAATCTGCTTTAAATAACAGTCAAACCAGGCGGGGGTCATTTTTAACCCCAGAGAACAAAGATAAGATCAGATAAGATAAGCCTTTATTAGTCCCACAATGGGAAATTCCAGGATTGCAACAGCACAGAGATAGCAACACTCAGAGCAATGATTAAGAAGATACGAAAAATAAGAGCAGTGAATATACATACGTACACATAAATATATAAATATATATATGTGGAAGTTGTGTTCAATGACGAGACTTGAGTTTATTTCTCAGGTTCGGCTTTATTGCAGAACACAACCATCCAACATTCTCACAAAGCAAGAAGAGGCAGAATCATGTCACATCACATTCTTAGGTGAGGGTGAGGACGCACAAGTTGAGGCTCCCAGTTTCGTTTCTGTTTAAAACGCAGTTAAACACAGTTTAGAGCTGGCGTTTTTGAGCTTTTTTTGTTACTACCGCTGGAAAATAAACCTGTTCGTGCCAAAAAAGCAGAAATTGCCAGAAGTAGCTGGTGAAGCAATCGAGCCCCTCACCCTCAGGGAGAACAAAGACAAAGAACCACGAGGGCCGCAGCGGAGAGAGAGGACGGTGTGGGAATTTACAGCGGCAGCGCACGGGACCGAATGACGCCGGGAGAATGACCAGCTGGCAGCGACGCCGTAGTGCTGGATGAGAGGCGATAAAGCAGATAAGTAAAGGAACGTGCTCACTGTCTGTGTGCGTGGTGAATGTTTGTTAGCCACGGTGCGTTCACGGGAGGCTAAGTTGTGCTGCATTGTATGCTGTAGGTTTCCCCTGGACAACAGAAACCAAAGAGCCGCTCCTCTTCTCTCCACTTGTCACCTGCCTGCCACCTCTACTCGGCCACGGAGCATTCCCTCCTCAAGGCGTACAAGAGGGCCTTGGACGAGCCCGGACAGTTCGGTGCTTAACTTCCAGGCCAAGGAGGATGTTAGCGGGAGTTCCTGGCCGGACAGTCAGTGAATGCATCACGCTCGATTGAGGACGCTCAGGTTTTCCTCTTGTAGCGCAGGAAGTGACTCTGGTTGAACGAATTGTATTGCTTCTTTCCCTTATGTGCTTTTTCAGGGTATTCATGCTATATATAATATTTATTGTGGGGTAGTCTTTTATCTTGGGCACTTTGGGAATGTATGGTTTCTATGAGAGTGTATGACTTCAAAAAAGATGGCTGCCACCGGAGTGAGGAGTGGTCTGATGGGATACTTTCTGCCTATATACTTATTCTTATTACTGTCTTTGTGTCTCTGTAACTGCAACAAGAAGGGTTTTCCGGCCAACTCAACTAAAGGTGAAGCTAAAAAGTTTTATTTATATGGATTTGGACATGGACATTTCACCCTGTACACTATCTGGTCTGCAAAAGCCCTGAGAAAAAGCTCCCAAAACAAGGCAAACATGACGGGTAAGCAAATATCACAATATGGCAGAGGCTATACAGTTAAAATACTGTTAGTACTGCTACTTCTGGCAGGGGATATTCACCTTAACCCTGGACCTGCCACTATTAAACAGCAGACCACTGGGTTAGCACAAACATCTGAGCTGGCGAATTGGTTGTTTCTATCTACGGCCCTTCATAGCGAGTCGGGTGAGTCGAATTGCACTGAACAGACTCGCATATCTGATCCTGCTGTAAACAGCTGCGCTACGTCCAAACTTTTGGAAACAGGAGCGGTTAAACAAATTGCAAATGAGGCGAGATCCGAAAACCGTGCTGTACAAAAGCAAAAACAACATCTATTTTTCCAAACTGTTAATCATGCACGAGTTCTTTGGGACGCAAAGGTTAAACCAAAGGGGATCCTCGGCGGACATCTAAACATACGGAGCATAATCCCCAAAAGAGATGAGATTTCGGTGTTGCTGTCTGACTCAAATCTGGACTATCTTTGTCTCTCAGAAAGCTGGCTACACAGTAACATTGACACCAATATGATCGATATTGTGGGCTATCAGTGTTTTAGAAAAGACAGGCAGCCAGGGAGGGGAGGGGGTGTTTTAATTTACATCAAAGAGAAATTTAAATGTCAGTTGGTTGATTTGAATACTTCACTTGAATGTTTAGCTGTTAATGTATGCCTCTCACCGGTAATGAATTTCAACATGGCAGTATTGTACAACCCACCCTCACACAATTCTTCTTTTTATAATGAATTAAGTGATCTGGTTAAACAACTTGAGAGGAGCAGAGAAACCATATTTTATGGTGACTTCAATATCAACTGGTCTGATAATAAGGAAAAACAGAAACTGAAAAGCCTCATGACTAAATTTAATTACAAAGAAATGATCAAAGGACCCACCAGGATAACCAAACAATCGAGAACACTTATTGACATGGTATTCGCTAATAAACCAGAACGAATAACCAGAACCTATAATCTTGTAACTGGTCTCTCAGATCATAATATGGTTCTTGCTGTCAGAAAACTCACTAAAAAGCGACTACAGTATTTTGGAGGAGTCGATATTGACAAATCAAATTTTATTATTCCCAAATCAAAAAATGAGGAGTTTGAACATTACTTAGAGAATCAAAATTGGGAGCAGCTCATGTCTATATATGAAGTAGATGATTGTTGTAATTTTATAACTGCAACAATTACTAAGTCCATAGAAAAATTTACAAAGCAAATTAAAAGTAGACAACAGAAGATTAACCTACCATGGTTAAATAATGAAATAAGAAAACTTATGAAGAGGCGAGACTCTGCATTGAAAACATCATTAACCTCTAAACTGCAAAATGATCACCTTGTGTACAAAAGTTTAAGAAATAAAGTGGTACAAGAGCTGCGAAAATCAAAAGTATCTTATTACAATAAACTGATAGATCATGCAAAGGGTAACAACAGTTCCCTATGGAGGCATTTAAATAACTTAACTAATAAAAAAAATGTTCAGAAGGGGGTAAAGGAACTTAGAATCAATGGCAAGACCATCAGTGACAAGGTTACATTGGCAAATGAATTTAATTCGTATTTTGTGGGCTCTGTGGAAGACTTAACAAAAAACTTTGTGCCGCCAAATGTGCTCAACAACACAAATTCAATACTTCCAACAGATTCTTTTCACATCGATGAGGTAAATGAGGAGTTAATTGCTGGTATGGTCAAAACACTGTCAAACTCAAAAACTAATGATATCTACAACATGAGCACCTCCTTTCTCAAAACGCACAGCAAAATATTAATCAAACCACTGACTCATCTCATTAATCTCTCTATTAGGTCTAGTACATTTCCTTCTGGCTGGAAAAAAGCTGTCGTCATACCAGTTCATAAATCAGGCAGTAAAGACGATATATGCAATTACCGCCCAATCTCTATTTTACCAGTCCTGTCTAAGGTTCTTGAAAAAGTTGTAGCTACACAGCTGATAGACTACTTACAAGACAGTCAACTTCTTCATCCACATCAATTTGGTTTTAGACCAGGATACTCAACAGAAACAGCAAATTGTTGCCTTATTGAAAATGTCAAACAGTCCTTGGACAGGGGTAATGTGGTAGGAGCTGTTTTTCTAGATCTCAAAAAGGCTTTCGATACTGTAAACCACAGTTTGCTTTTATCCAAAATGGTATCTTTTAACTTCTCTCCAGACACATTAGACTGGTTTGCATCTTATCTCCAGAATAGAGAACAGTGTGTAAAAGTTCACCAGGATAAATCCTCACTTTTAAACAACCGTATGGGTATCCCACAAGGGTCCATTCTTGGTCCTTCACTTTTCAGCATTTTTATTAATGACTTGCCGCTACACTGCTCTGCTGCAACATGCCAACTTTATGCAGATGATGCAGTTATTTACACAGCTACCAAGACTCCAGCACAGGCTGCAGATGTGCTGTCTACAAGTATGGTTGATGTCCAAGAGTGGCTCCTCCAGAACCATCTATTGCTGAACCTTCAGAAAACAGTTTCAATGTGCTTTTCAATCAAAAAATATAACCTGCAATGTTTTAAAGTTAATATACATGATCATGACATCAGTTTAGTTACAGAATTCAAATACCTTGGCGTTGTACTAGATCCTCAACTCAAATTTAATCTTCATATAAAGAAAATTTCAAAAACAGTAAAAAAAAATCTGAACTGCTTTAAATTAATTAGATATTACATACCTTACGAACCTGCTGTACTGTATATGCATTCTATGGTTTTTTTCTCATATATCATACTGTTTGACAGTCTGGGCTCAAGCAGCCCCTTCCACAATAAGACATATAGGTTCATTATATAATCAAACCCTAAAAATCTTGGACAAAAAGGACATTAGGTGGCATCACTGTAATATTTTAAAAAAATACAACCTATTGAGTTTTGAGAGTTTCAATGACCTCTGTTTACTGAAATTAACTTTCAAATGTTTCCATAAATCAGCACCTGAGCCACTTGCTGGTTTCATCCAAAGACAGGACAGCAGCAGAGCCACCAGGAGTTCTGTTAACAATAACTGTAAAATATTCCACCGCAGAACCACATTTGGACAAACAGCTTTCTCTATAAAGGGCAGTCACATCTGGAACACAATGCCAAATGAAATTAAAATAATAACAGACTTTAAAACATTCACTAAAAAGGTTAAAAACTGGCTGAAAAATAAACAAGAATGTACCCATGTATGAAATGATTGTCTGCAGGGTGAGAGTGAATGAAGAGAAGGAATGAATGTGTTTGTTTATAGTGAGTGACGAAGGGAGGGAGGCCTGAAATAGGCAAATGTGTGTCAGGTTGTTATATTTGTGTATTTATAATACTTATAATTGTGCATTTATAGTGTATTTATGTTTTTTGCATTGATGTATGTGGTTATTGTATATTCCTTTTCTTTCCTTTTTTTTCTTTTTACTTGTTTCTCCTTTCTAAAGCCCATCCAGGGACAAGAGTTGCAAATTAGCTAATAGCTATACACTCTGTGCAACACATCAGATTGATTGTCATTGATTAATTGTCTATGTTTATTGCACTGTCCCTGTCAAATAAACAAATCTATCTATCTATCTTATACCTCCGGGGGATTAAGAACTCAAATCACATGGTGCTTCTGCAAACATTTAATCACAGTGCAAGTCTCTGAAGATTCACCATTGTCTCTTATTCTCCGATGTTCCGGGGATCCCCCCAGGGCCTCCTCTCTGAGACAGGGTCCGACTTCACACCTCCTCGACATCTCCTGTCCGCCCCCATCAATCCAGACTCTTTGTTCCTCCAGACGTGAAGCCCCAATCCACATAAGCCATACATTTGTGGGAGATATGAACCAGACATATGTGCCACATATACATAAATATATAAATATATATACAAAGTGCAGAGCATTGTAGCAAGATGGAATAAACAGCATAACCATCTACTTAGTTATCCTACATAGTATGAATATGTACCCATACATATTGTCACCCTCCGTAGCGACTGGTATTGTCCTAGTTGTATACTGGAGGGGACCATTTGTGTAAGTCTGTTACGTCCTTTGCATTCAATACTACTAGGTTGTCACATTTTTTTGCTATCTCTGCAAGCAGCCCTGCTTAGGTTATACAGTCTGACAGCCGTAGGTAGGAAGGACCAGCGAAACCTCTCGGTTGCGCACCTAGGATGATGTAGTCTACTGCTAAATGAGCTCCTCAGTGCGTTCAGTATGTCCTGCATAGGGTGGGACTCGGACTCCAGCAGAGATGACAGTTTAGCCACCATCCTTCTCTCTCCCATCTCCTCCACTGGGTCAAGGCGTTGCCCCAGGACAGATCTAGCTTTCTTGATCAGTTTGTTCAGTCTCTTCCTATCGGCTGCTGTAATGCCGTTGCCCCAGCAGACCACTCCAAAAGTGATGGCTGATGCCACCACCGTGTCATAGAATGAAAAGATGTATAGCAATCTGGAGGACATTATGAGGGTTAAATTCCTGCTCTTGTTTTCTGTTTTAGGTAACAGACTACCTTCACTCAGTGTTTGCTAAGAGGAAGAGTCCCAACAAACTGAAAGTTACGATGGTGATTGGCGCCAAGCCTTGGCTGGCTGACCCTCAATGTCCACTCTATGAAGCTGGAAAGGCTGCTGTCAAGAGAGGTACAAAACACACCCATGCAAACACCTGCCGGACCACAGCAGCACGATCATTTAGGGAAGGTGAAGGTGGTGTTTTCAGGGATTCACTCAGCAATGTTTTCTCTAATGCTATATCTTCATGTATATTTTTCACATTTGCATAAATGATGAACCATGGCCTTGTAGGTCTTATAGAGTATGACATGTTCACTTATTAGTGCCTATAAAAGAGGTTAAAAAAGTGGCTATCCTGTACAGAGGGCCATTTTAAGCAATGATGTAAAGTATCAAATTTATAATGATAAATTAGACTTGAATTTTTTTTTCTATATTTCTAAATTTTGTCCTATAATCCAGCGATTTTTTTCATCATAAATTTGCAATGTTAAAACAAGGATGAATGCTAAACAAGGATTCAGTGTACCCCGCCTGGTATGGGGTCACCAGGGCCACACTCTGAAGCGAGGCCTGGGGGAGGGGCTTGATGTCTAGCGCCTGGTGGCCGGGTTTCCTTCCATGGGACCCGGCTGGGCTCAGCCCGAAGGAGTTACATGGGTACACCCTCCAGTGGGCTCACCACTGGACGAAAGGGTTGTTTCCCTGTGCCTTCGGGTTGGGAAACGGGTCCTGACCATCATTTGTGTCATGAGTTGGCCCCTCCGGGGCAGAAAAACAGGCCCATGTGCTGAACTGCAGTGACATTTATTAACAAAAATACCAGAATGGTGCAGACAGCACAAAAATATGAACAAAGGTAACTTACAGAGGATACACTCCAGAGCAGGGATAGCTCTGGAGGAGGAGAGGAGTACACGGAGAGAATGAAGTCTATACAATGCAAACAATGCAATGCTGCAGCAGTGAAACAGTGAACTTGCAGTCCTTAAATACTTGGACAAACAAATGAGCAGCAGGTGTGGGCTAAGTAGGCAGGTGACCTAATTACCCACTGCTCACAGCTGGGAACAGACTGTGAGCAGTGAGTGGGGTTGTCTGAGAGAGGAGGGCACATAAGTGACAATAAACCAAAATATATATAGAAAACTGACAAGATAATAATAATAGACATGCAAAACTCAGAAATAAATTGAGTCTGAGCTCAGACGGAATAATTGAGCTCAGACTCATGACAGAGCCCCCCAGACACCACCAAACACCCCCAGGCAACACCAAAAAAGGACCCCCCCCCCCCCAAGGGAAAGGGTACAGCAAAAAAACTACACCAGGTGGGAGGTGGGGGAAAACAGGTTAGGAGGGAACAAAAGTCTGGAGCCTGCTCAGGGTCCACACCAACGTTACGCCAGGCCCCTGGGCCCCTTAGGCCAAAGAACTAAGCTGTTCGGGAGGCCGGCCAAAGTCCCAGGCTAGACAGATGGCAAGATTGAATGAGTCAGGTGGCCTGCCGCAGAATATGGGCCACCAAACCCAGCAGCTCAGTCTATCGGGCGGCCGGTGGGCCTGAGTTCTTTAGCCACCGATACCAGAGGGGTGACCCAGGAGGTGGTTCCCCCACGGGGAGGCCCCAGTGTGGGGATGTAGGGCCAATGGGGGGGGGGGACCACAATGGTGTCAGGTGGCGAGGGAGGACCCACAATGGCATCTGGCCGAGGAGAGAAGGCCTCGATGCCCTCAGTGGTTCTAAGGTGAAAGACAGTAGCACCTGCGGTGGCTCTGGGCTGGAGCATGGCAGCACCTGCGGTGACTCCGGGCGGGAGCTCTGCAGCACCCGCGGTGGCGCTGGGCTGGAGCTCTGCTGCACCCTCGGTGATCCCGGGCTGGGCCAACCTTGCACCCTCGGTGGGCCCGGGCTGGGCCAACGCTGCACCCTCGGTGGGCCCAGGCTGGGCCAATGCTGCACCCTCAGTGGGCCCTGGGCTGGGGTGTAACACCCATGGTGGGTCCAAGCTGGAGCGCAGCACCCACAAGGGCTCCCGGCCGGGACGCAGCACCCACGGAGACTCAGACTGAGGAGAGACCCACATGATGGCCTTGGGCAGAGGGGAAGCTGCACCCATGGAGGTTCCTGGCTGGGACGGCGCACCCACAATGACCTCAGCAGTGGGAGCTGGACTCACGACATCCTCGGGTGGCGAGCCTCTACCCACGGAGACGTCTGGTGAAGTTAGATCTCCCCCGGCAACCCTGGAAGAATGCTTGGAACAAACAGACAAAGGAACAGGGTTAGGGTCACCGGCAGCGGCGGAGCCCTGCGAGGTGAGCTCGGGTGCAGTCATCTCTCCTCACCAAGAGCCAGGAAAGATCTCTCCAAGACAGAAAAGAGAAAAACAAAAGAGAGCACTTGCCTGAGCTCGAGCTCCACCACTGTCCAGACTCCGTCGATCCAGACGACGACATCTTGGGCCAGGTCTCTTGGAGGTCCAGCTCCAGTTTGAACTCTACTGAGGCGGCCTCCGCAGCAGGCATGATAGTGGTGGCAGTCCTAGTCTCCCCAGATGAAGTGGACCACAAATGTGGCTCATCCGGCGTGGCAGCTGGGGGTCAGCTCCGCGTTAGCACTGGGTTCGGGTCCTCCAGGGCCACAGGCTCCTCCATTGTTTGGTGGACGGTCTCTTTCAGGGACCAGCAGACACTCAGGGACAGATGGGGAGACATGGAGAGGGCAGGTGAGGAATTGTTTACTGCAGCAGGTGGGGAGAGTTCAGGGGACTGCGTTTCCTTAGCATCCCTACCGGGAATCAAGCAAAGTATATCATCAAAATTTGAAATGGGATGAAATGAAATTTTCCTGTTCTCCCGGTGTTTGATGTTAACTGCTGCAGCAGGTGGAGTGTCATCCCTCTCTGTGGCCATGGTGAATGTGAGCCCCCCTGAGGTATGTGGAGGAGCCGCCCCTGTAGTCACAGAGATGGGCGTAGCCGAGGAGCCAAGGGATGACCTCTTGGCGGCAGGACAACACATCAAGGGGATGGAAGTCGCAGCAGCAATGGAGAGAGAGGAGGCTGACAGGACAGCTGGTGAAGGAGGAGAAGAGAGACAAACTGCTGCGGGAATTGCCAGGCTTGATGTCGGGGAGAAGGCTGCCAAAGAGGCGGGAGGATTCCTCCGGCGGGCCGAAGTGGGATGACGGTGTTGTTGTGGAGTAGATGGGGCTGGAACGGGCGCCCGAGACTGGTATGGAGTGGAGACAACAGAGGCCCGGGAACGGTTCCCCTTCGGCATGTGCCCAGGCTTCTCCGGGGAATTTTTCTCCATCCCGCAGGTCTCTCGTTGCAGCACAGCCACCAGAGAAATCCTCTCTTTTCCCTCAGCGTGCTCCATCAGCTGAGGGCACCAGCGAGCCGCTGCCTCCGCGAGCTTCAGATACCACAATGCATCCTCCGGGGTGGAATATGTGCATGCCATGGAGATTAACCCATCAATCTCCATATGAGCTTGGCAACACTTCCACCCCAGACGCATTGGGTAGCCCCGTCCACCTGCTGAATTCATCATTTGCTCCACAGACAGGTAAGTGAAAAAAAGGAAAAAGAAAAAATGCAAAAATACACACCTACAGCAGCTGGGTCTGATTATGGCTGTAGCATTCTGTCATGAATTGGCCCCTCCAGGGCAGAAAAACAGACCCAAGTGCTGAGCTGCAGTGACATTTATTAACAAAAATACCAAAATGGTGCAGACAACACAAAAATACAAACAAAGGTAACTTACAGGGGATACACTCCAGACCAGGGATAGCTCTGGAGGAGGAGAGGAGTACATGGAGGAGAGAAGTCCATACATTGCAAACAATGCAATGCTGCAGCAGTGAAACAGTGAACTTGCAGTCCTTAAATACTTGGACAAACAAATGAGCAGCGGGTGTGGGCTAAGCAGGCAGGTGACCTAATTACCCACTGATCACAGCTGGGAACAGACTGTGAGCAGTGAGTGGGGATGTCTGAGAGAGGAGGGCACATAAGTGACAATAAACCAAAATATATACAGAAAACTGACAATACAATAATAATAATAGACATGCAAAACTCATAAATAAATTGAGTATGAGCTCAGAGGGAATAATTGAGCTCAGACTCATGACAAGTTGTGCCTATTAGGTGGTGGGCCAAATGCGTTTTTCGTGTCACTGATCGAGCCGCATCGGCAGAGTATGCCATTTTTTAAATATAGTCTTCTCTATTTTTGGTAAAGCTGAGAAAATTCGTTGGCAGCCTTGGTTTGCCCCCATTTTTTAATAAACTTACATTTTTATTGTCAGTCCTCTCCGGCATCTCTCAGAACATCTTTCGCTGACAAACCAATCAGGTTGCAGTAGGTGACCACATACACCAATCATGTTCGGCTTAATCAGGACCACGCCCCCCCCCCCCCCGTCCCCCACCTCCAGGGTAAAAAGAAATCAAAATGCAGCGGGTCTGACATGAATATTCATTTTCAAGAATTTAACTAGCTTACAAAAAACATGTATTGATTGTTGAAAAACATAATCATAAAATTATAATTATTATAGAGCATAATACATTTATAAGCCTTGATTCATTACCTCATTGTGGGTTTTTCTTTTTAATGAAAGAAAAACCCACAATGGTCACAGAAATAACTTGAATCTGACAAAAGTGGTAATAAATAAAAATTCTATGAAAATTAACCAATGAAAATCAGACAGTGTTTTTGAAGTGCTTTTTTCTTTCATTAACAGAGGGGTACCAACAATTTTGTCCACGTCTGTACATTTTCTGGTTTATTCTGTGAACAAAATATATAATACCGTTAAGAACAATGTATCACAACATCCTTAGGAAATTTGATATTTATTCATAATATACTATTACACCAGCATCACTTCTTATATTTAGATCTCATCAGAATGTTCAAATAAACAAGTTTGTCCCACCCTTGTGTCTGCTGCTCAATTTTTTTGCTTTGGTATGGGCCTATCTTTATTTATAACATGTCAGTTATGTCAAGTCAGACACGTGCTTTCATTAGCAAGCATGAATATCAGGGACAGGTGTGGAGTGCTGTATGCATGTTACAAGCGCTTTAGTGGGTAAAACAAAGGAAAGCAAAATAGCTGAAAAAGCAATAGAAAAATATAATTTGCATAATACCCACCCTTCAGATGTGTCAGTTAACATAGGCTATCATAGACAATGCTACATGCAGTATGCTAATACAAGAAATATTGAAAAAGCCCAAGAAAGGACACAATTAGTACACAGAAGTGATGGTGAGTATTCATTTTTAATCTGATGAAATCCATCTGAACTGATCATGTACATTAATGAGTGTAAACATTAATGATCAATTTGAAACGTGACTTGCACAAAAAAATTGTTTAAAGTGAAGAGGAGTTTGCGCAACACATCAACCTCACTGTCATGTCTGCAGCGTAATCTTGCAGGGGACACATGAATTGATATGAGCCCAACGTGCAGTAATGTAACGTGTTTATTAACGGAAAGGAAATTATACAAAGTGTCCAAATATCAGTCACAGGTAGACTATGAGACAACCGGCTACAAACTTCACTGGCAGGGAGGAGGTTCCCCATGCACTCCAAACAGAACAGAAGCAGAGAGGAAGGGCAATAATTAAGATAAAGACTCACATGAATGTTGGAGCGGAAAAGCTCTGGAAAGTGGGGTTTCAAGAGGTTTGTCAATTGGTGTGATGACAGTCGTCTCATTTTGAATACTGATAAAACAAAGGAGATGGTGTTTGACCCTCGGGGAGTTGGTGACCACAGGCCTGTGGTCATCCACAACCACACCATAACACAGGTTAGTTCCTATAAATATTTGGGAGTATTTATTGACAATTCACTAACCTGGAGCACACACATCGATTACCTCTGTAGTAGACTACAACAGCGGCTGCATTTCTTGCGTAGATTAAGAATACATCCATCCATCCATCCATCTTCTACCGCTTTTCCGGAGGTCCGGGTCGCAGAGGCAGCAGTTCAAGCAGAGAAGCCCAGACTTCCCTCTCCCCAGCCACCTGCTCCAGCTCTTCAGAGGGGATACCAAGGCGTTCCCAGACTAGCTGGGAGACATAGTCTCTCCACCGAGTCCTGGGTCTGCCCCGGGGTCTCCTCCCAGTGGGACGTGCCTGAAACACCTCAAGTGGGAGGCGTCCAGGAGGCATCCTAATCAGATGCCCATACCACCTCAACTGACTCCTTTCAATGTGGAGGAGCAGCGGTTCTACTCTGAGCCTCTCCCGGATGACTGAGCTCCTCACCCTATCTCTGAGGGTGAGTCCAGCAATCCTACGGAGAAAGCTCATTTCAGCCGCTTGTATCCGCGATCTCGTTCTTTCGGTCATTACCCAAAGCTCGTGACCATAGGTGAGAGTAGGAACGTAGATTGACTGGTAAATCGACAGCTTTGCCTTAGAACTAAGCTCCCTCTTCACCACAACAGACCGGTACAACGTCCGCATCACTGCAGATGCTGCTCCAATCCGTCTGTCGATCTCTCGCTCCATTTTCCCCTCACTCGTGAACAAGACCCCAAGATACTTAAACTCCTCCACTTGGGGCAGGAGCCTGTCCCCAACCCGGAGAGGACAATCCACCTTTTTCCGGCTGAGGACCATGGACTCGGACTTGGAGGTGCTGATTCTCATCCCAGCCGCTTCACACTCAGCGGCAAACCGTCCCAGCAAGAGCTGTAGGTCATTGCTGGATGAAGCCAACAGGACAACATCATCTGCAAACAACAGAGATGAGATCCTGTGGTCACCAAGCATGACACCCTCCATTCCCTGGCTGCGCCTAGAAATCCTGTCCATAAAAATTATGAACAGGACCGGTGACAAAGGGCAGCCCTGGCGGAGTCCAACTCTCACTGGGAATGACTCCGACCGAGTGTTGGCAATGCGAACTAAACTCTCACAACGGTCGTACAGAGACCGAATAGCTCGTAACAACAAGCCCGATACCCCATACTCCCGAAGCACCCCCCACAAAAATCCACGAGGGACGCGGTCAAATGCCTTCTCCAAGTCCACAAAACACATGTAAACTGGTTGTGCAAACTCCCACGAACCCTCAAGAATTCTCGAGAGGGTAAAGAGCTGGTCCGATGTGCCACGGCCAGGACGAAAACCACATTGCTCCTCCTGAATCCGAGGTTCGACCAACGGCCGGACTCTCCTCTCCAGTACCTTGGCATAGACCTTCCCAGGGAGGCTGAGGAGTGTGATCCCTCTAAAGTTGGAGCACACCCTCCGGTCCCCTTTTTTGAAGAGAGGAACCACCACCCCGGTTTGCCATGCCAAAGGCACTGCCCCCGACCTCCACGCAATGTTGCAGAGGCGTGTCAACCATGACAACCCAACAACATCCAGGGCCTTGAGGTACTCGGGGCGAATCTCGTCCACCCCCGGGGCCCGGCCACCAAGGAGATTTTTAACCACCTTGGCGACCTCAGCCCCTGTGATAGGCGAGTCATCCCCCTCGTCCCCAAACCCTGCTTCCTCTGTGGAAGGCGTATCAGTGGGATTGAGGAGATCCTCGAAGTATTCCTTCCACCGCCCGACGATATCCCCAGTTGAAGTCAACAGTGTCCCATCCGCACCATACACAGTGTGGACGGGGAGCTGCTTTCCCCTCCTGAGCCGCCGAACAGTTTGCCAGAATCTCTTTGAAGCCGACCGAAAGTCTTGTTCCATGGCCTCACCGAACTCCTCCCATACCCGGGTTTTTGCTTCAGCAACCACCCGAGCTGCACTCCGCTTGGCCTGCCGGTACACCTCAGCTGCTTCGGGAGTCCCACAAGCCAACCAAGCTTGATAGGACTCCTTCTTCAGCTTAATGGCCCCCCTCACCACTGGTGTCCACCACTTGGTTCGGGGGTTGCCACCACGAGATGCACCGACCACCTTGCGGCCGCAGCTCTGGGCTGCCGCTTCAACAACAGAGGTGGAGAACATGGCCCATTCAGACTCCATGTCTCCAGACTCCCTCGGAATGTGGTTGAAGTTCTTCCGGAGGTGGGAGTTGAAGACCTCCCGGACAGGGGCCTCAGCCAGACGCTCCCAGCACACCCTCACTATACGTTTGGGTCTACCAGGTCTGAATGGCTTCCTCCCCTGCCATCGGATCCAACTCACCACCAGGTGGTGATCAGTTGACAGCTCTGCACCTCTCTTTACTCGGGTGTCCAAGACATACGGTCGCAGGTCTGATGATACGATAACAAAATCGATCATCGACCTGCGGCCTAGGGTGTCCTGGTGCCAGGTGCACATATGGACACCCTTATGCTTGAACATGGTGTTCGTTATAGACATTATTAAGAATACATGGCGTTGATAAAAGGATTATGCTAATATTTTACCAGGCTGTGTTGGAGAGCTGTATTAGATACAGCATACAGCTTGGTTTGGCAACTTCTCTGTGAAACTAAAGAACAGAGTGTTGCGTTTAATTCATACAGCATGGAAAATTATTGGAGTTAAAGAGTATTTACCCATGCAGATCTTACACGACCAGGCAGCCTGTAGACAAGCTCAAAAAAATAATCAGTGACATGAGCCATGTACTAAACAATGAATATGTGCGGCTACCCTCAGGGAGGAGATACAGAGTCCCCAAGTGCAGGTTTAATAGATACAAGAACTCATTTATCCCAACGTCAGTAAAACTTTTAAACTCAGATAAATAGGCCAGGGACACTTATAACTCCTGTTCTTAATGACTGCTCTTTTATATTTATGTATGTATGTACTTGTATTATTTATTGGGTTTTATTTCATTTATTATGTACTACATCCATTGTGTATGGATGTAGTACATGTTATGGTTATGGTATGTTATGGTACAAGTTATGGTGACAAGCCCAAGACAAATTTCCCCTTGAGGGACAATAAAGTTTATCTTATCTTATCTTATCTTATCTTATCTTATAAAGACAACGCCATAAAGTCCAAAGGGAAAGAAGCCAACCACAAGTGAGCCGAGAAGTCCAAAGCTGACTTAAGCTGCCACACTGACTGATCACACTGCCTCCCCATAAGTACACCATACACTAACGAAGGCAAGTGGACACAGCCGTGTGGCAAGCAAGTGTGTGACTAATTGGAAGTGTGTGTGTGTGTGTGTGTGTGTGTGTGTGTGTGTGGTGATCCAATACAGCCAGTGAATGTCTGGCGAGAGAAGGGGGCGTGACCGCAGGACTGGCAGAGCACCAGGCTCAAATAATCCGCCAGCTGAAAATAATAAGCATAATCAAAGTCCTGCAGCCACAAATCATGACGGGGTGAAAACAAGACACATGACAGAGTCCCCCACCCCAAGGGGTGGGGACCAGACACCCACCGTACAAAAAACACACTCCCAAGAGAAAACCTGTCCCCCCTTCCCACCCAGAAGGCCAACACAACTAACCAGGGTGGGAGGTGGGGGGGGGGACAGGTCAGGGGGGATTTAACCAAGGGAAAAAGAAAAAAAAACCCCACCACAATACAACACTTGGAACACAACACCTCCCAACCCCAAAATCACAATAACCCCTCCACAACCCAAGAGTCCCAAGGCTCATGGGGCCGACCACTGTCCCAGGCCCACAAACATCCATGAACCAGGCCCGGTGGCCTGCCAAAGTCCAATGCCCGCTGGACCGCCAGGCAAAGTGAGTCGGGTGGCCTACCTGGAAAACTTGGCAACCAACCCCAATGGTACAGATTCTCGGGCGACCGACTAGGGTTCCTCAGCCACCATGCCAGATGAGACGGGCTGGAAAGCGGCCCCCCTACTGGGAAACTCAGACCTTCAGGCGGCTTGCCAACGTCGTTGAGCCACCAGGACCAGGGGGAAGGCAAGGAGGCAGCCTGCCCACTGGGAGACTTTGAGGTGGGCGGCCAGACCAGGGAATGGAGACCCCTGCGGTCACTGGTGGCAGGACCCGGGAGACCATGACGATACCCAGCAGGAAAAGAAGGCTCACCCACCAGGCCTCTGGAAGGGGAAAGGAGACCCTGGTGTCCTAGGACTGGCTGGTGGCACCCTCGGTGGTCCTGACTTGATGCTGAGCCCTTGTTGCACCTGCGGTGGACCCAGGCTGGGCCATGGCTGCACCCGCAGTGGTCCTGGCCTGGGACAGCATTGCACCAGCGGTGACCCGCATCCGGGGCTTCATTGCTCCCGCAGTGAGCCTTGATTGGGCCAGTGTAGCACCCACAGTGGACCCCAACCGAGCCATGGTTGCAGTCATGGTGGAGTCCCACTGGACCCCTGCTGCACCCGTGGTGGGGCCCGGCTGGGCCACTGCTGACCTCCACGCCGTCTTGATCCTGGGCCAACCGACTCGTACAAGAACCCAAGCCAGGAGGCGGTCGATCACAGGCACCCCCGGAGACCTGGGCTGAGGTGGAACCCAACCCACGTCCTTTGGCAGACAGGGAACTGGATCCATGGAGACCACAGCGGAGATGGCAGCGGCCACAATTACCTCCAGTGAATAGACTGGATCCGCCGTCTTGTTCGCCAACATGGACCTCTCTCTGGTGACCCTAGAAGAGGATTTAGACACAGAGGAGGAGGAGGAGGAGTCGCCGGCAGTGGGAAAGCCCGGCGACATGAGCTCAGGTGCAGCGTGTGGCTGCAGCTTTCTCTCATCACCTGGAGCTAGGCAAAAATGCTCTATAAGAGAAAGGAGAAAGACAAAAGAGAGCACTTGCCTTAGCTTGAGCTTCACCGCTGTCCAGGACTCTGACGATCTGGATGACGTCTCTACAAGCTCGGCCTCATGGAGGTGTAGCTCGGGCGCTGATTCTGATGCGGCGGCCTCCGCAGCAGGCGTAAAGATGGCCACAGTCTTGGCCTCCTCCAGTGAAGGTTCCAATGCAGGTGACTCTCCCGGCATGGATTCTGGAGATGGAGTCTCACATTGCACTGGACCCCAGGAGACTGAAGCCAGGGGACGCTCTTTCATCGGCACAGGCTTCAGGTCGGTCACAGTGCCCTCTCTCTATCCATAGAAGCTCCGCAGGGCTGGGATTAGGTCTTTCAGCACCACAGGCTCCTCTTTCATCCGATGACTGAGCTCCAGGGCTGATGGATGCTCAGAGGTGAAAGGAAGAGAGATGGAGAGGGTAGGTGAGTTATTTTCAACAGCAGCAGATGGGGAGAGCTCAGGGGACTGATCTTCCTGAGCCTCCCTACCAGGAATCAGGCAAAACATTTCGTCATTAATAGAAATAAAATGAAAATTAACTTGCCTGTTAACCTGGAGTTGGGTGCTCCCTGCTGCTGTACTATGTGGAGTGTCTTCCTTCTTCCTGGCTCCGGAGAGCTTGGACCCCACCATGGGAGGAATGGGGACCGCCCCTGGCGTCATGGAAACAGGAACTTCCAGAGACGGCACAGAGAGCCTTTGAGCAGCGGAAGGAGCCATCAAGGAGATGGACTGTGTGGCAGCTGGAGAGGAAGAATAGGCTGACGTGATAGCCAGCGAGAACGAACTGGAAGAGGAGGCTGCCATGGAAATGGTGTCACTGGCTGAGGAATGGGCTGCTGGCTGGAGGAGATGGTGCTTCTCCGGTGATCCAGGGCTGGAGTCGATGCGGGTTGGAGCTCCGGAGAAAAGGGCGGGGCTGGAGCGGACGAGCTGAGGGAGGAGGACGGCCGCTTTCGCCGCCTCCGTGTCGAGGGCTGCTCCAACGCTGGCGATTCCCTCTCGGGCTCCTCTCCACGCAGCGCGAGGATGAAGTGAAGGATGTCGGCCAACTCAGGAAAAAACAAGAGATCGGGACATTCCTCAAATGCCTCTGCTGCGGTGTCCCAAACAGCACGAACAGCCTCGCAAGAAACCAGCCCCTGTGTGGAAGCGAAGGCGTCCTCAAGATGGGCCAGTCCATTCAGCTTTGTGTCGCTCCAGTAATCCAACATGACTCCGGTAGCAGGTAGGAAAAACACACACAAAAAATTGAAAAAAGCATGCTACTTCACTGCTTGGGCTCTTTGTGGTGGCAGCTTACTGTCATACGCAGCAGACACATGAATTGATATGAGCCCAACGTGCAGTAATGTAACGTGTTTATTAACAGAAAGAAAAATACACAGTGTTCAAATAACAGTCACAGGTAGACTATGAGACAACCAGCTACAAACTTTGTTGGCAGGGAGGAGATGCCCCATGTGCTCCAAACAGAACAGGAGCGGAGAGGAAGGACAATAATTAAGATAAAGACTCACATGAGTGTCAGAGCTGAAAAGCTCTGGAAAGACAACACCATAAAGTCCAAAGGGAAAGGAGCCAACCACAAGTGAGCCTGGATGTCCAAAGATGACTTAAGCTGCCACACTGACTGATCACACTGCCTCCCCATAAGTACACCATACACTAATGAAGGCAAAAGGACACAGCCGTGTGGCAAGCAAGTGTGTGACTAATTGGAAGTGTATGTGTGTGTGTGTGTGTGTGTGTGTGTGTGTGTGTGTGTGTGTGTGTGTGTGTGTGTGGTGATCCAATACAGCCGGTGAATGTCTGGCAAGTGAAGGGGGCGTGACCGCAGGACTGGCAGAGTGCCAGGCTCAAATCTGCTAGCTGAAAATAATAAGCATAATCAAAGCCCTGCAGCCATAAATCATGACGTGGTGAAAACGACCCCTCACATGACACTTACTCTCTCCTCCAAACTCCTCCTGGATCCAGTAGCATGACATTGTCAAGACGGCTTGAGGAAGAGACAGATGCAGTGGATGACCATGACTTCTTGTGCCTCATCACGCTCTTCGCAGTCCACAACATGTTGCAGCGGTTGCCATCCAGCTTGCTGAAGCATCTGATGGTTCGAAGCTTTCCACCGAAGGCTGACTTCACATGCTGGCTAGGCAAGCCCAGAAGTGGCATGCTCACAAAAAGGATTGCCGAGATTGATGCCGAGTTGACAAGCAGAACTTCCGAATGTAGCGACCTAGGCCGTATCCCCAGCCAAGAGAGGCCGAGGGTGTGCTAACACTTGCCCCAGGTATACACCCAGGCTAGTGGAGGGAAGGAAGCCCCTTACTTCTCCATTCTAGACCGGTTCCAAGCAAGGGCTAGCTACTGCCTCAATAGTCAATTTCAGACAAGACAGAAAGATCCAGACAGGTCCAGGAATGTATCAGGAATGTCTGAGCAGCTGGAGTTACCTGTAGAACAGAACAGACAACGTTAACACAATGTAATTATCTTTAGAAGGAACACTTATGCAATAGATATATAGTTGTCCCAAAATAAGCATCCCACCCAATTTTGTCTCCTTTACAATATTTAAAATAAAGACCCACATACTTCCACTACAAATCCCCAACCAAACCGGGTTCTCCGGTCAACAAAAACAGAGGTTCCAGTCCACCTAAAAAGAGCACCACATCTGCTCCCAAGCCAATGCATCATATGCAGAAGGGAAAAGTACACAACTCAAAAATATAATCGAAAGAGGCTAAGAGAGAAACTTAAGCAATGAAAATACTATCCAATAATATCCAACAAAGAACATTGTCATTAAAGACAATGGGAAAAGCTTTTCAACTACTCCCAGAACAGTATGAGACCACTGAAAAATTAACTTGTGTTCGGTATGACCTCAAAGGCTCCAAGGATGTGAATTACACAAGATGCCAACTGTTTAAGAGTGGCAAGTGCACAGACAGAATGAGCTTCCATGCACAGACATGTGTTATTGCTTGGACTGTGAGAACATTTCTGACTAGGTTACATAGACACACACACTGTGTTCTGTATATACTTTTGGGTGTGGTGTGTTGCAATGAGTTTTCTTGTTGTGCTTCACTTGTTCTTTGTTTGTTGGTGATTTTGTGGTGATTATAACACCAATGACTATGAGACTCCCACTACAGCGGAAGATGAATGCCACACTCATCAGTGTATATGCCCCAACAATGACCAACACAGAAGAGGTGAAGGAAGAGTTCTACAGTGATTTACATGAGACTATCAGGCATGTACCGACTGATGACAGGCTGATACTCTTTGGAGACTTTAATGCCAGAGTTGGTTCGGACACCGAGAAATGGAAAGGAGTGCTAGGCAGTCATGGAGTAGGCAAGTGCAATGCTAATGGAGAACTTCTACTTGCACTATGTTCAGAGTACAACCTTGTGATAACCAACACTCTATTTAAGCACAAGGACACACACAAGAAGACATGGATGCACCCAAGAGCCAAGCACTGGCACTTATTAGACTACATCATAGTAAGGCAGAGAGACAGAAGGGATGTATTGGACACCAGCGCAATGAGAGGCGCGGGCTGTGGCACTGATCATGTTATGCTGAGATCTAGATTAAGGATTTGGAGACGAAAACAACACTGCAGGATGGGTGTGAAGCCACCACGGAAGCTAAACACTAGTGCACTGAAAGGCCAAAAGAAGCAGGAAGAGCGTACACAGGAAATGGATGAAAACTTGAATGACTGGGACAGCAACAACTCAGAGAATGACATAGAAGAGAAATGGGCAACACTGAAGGATACGGTGTATCAGACTACGAGTGATGTATTAGGCTACCCTGAGAGGAAACATCAAGATTGGTTTGATGAGCATGATGAACACCTGAAGAAACTACTAGAAGCGAGGAATACAGCTAGGCAGGAAAACCTACAGTGTAACACAAGGTCGAAGAAGAAGAAATACTCAAAGGCTCAGAGTGAGCTACAGAAGTACACCAGAGAGATGAAGTCCAACTGGTGGGATGAAAAAGCGGAGAACCTTCAAACTGCAGCAGACAGGAAGGACATGAAAACATTATTCACATGTTTGAAAAAAAATCTACGGCCCTAAACCAAGAGGATTGATCCAACTAAAGGCTATGGATGGTGAAACGGTTTTGCAGGAAAAAGACAAGATCCTGGACAGATTTGCAGACCACTTTGACCAACTACTAAACAACCCTGGAGATCTCACTGAAGAGGCTAAAGAAGCTCTAGGGCAGCGACCAGCTGTATCAAGTCTGGATGAACCATTAAATTTTGATGAACTAATGGCAGCTATCAGGACAACACAGGATGGTAAAGCTCCAGGAAGGGGTGGAATTCCAGCAGAAGTGTGGAAATTTGGTGGTGTTCAGCTGACCAACTGCCTGCACAAGCTCATCCAAGAGATATGGGATGCCCAGAAAGTACCTCAAGACTGGAAGGACGCAAGTATTGCGCTTTTATTCAAGAAAGATGACAGGAAGGATTGTGGAAATTACCGAGGTATATCACTGCTAGCCACTGTTGGTAAGATTCTCTCACATGTACTACTTAACAGACTCAGTGAACACATCTCGCAGAATGTACTACCGGAAACCCAGTGTGGCTTTAGAAGTGGAAGAAGCACAATGGACATGATTTTCTGCTTGAAACAGGTTCAAGAAAAGTGTATTGAACAGAACATGCCGCTTTATATAGTCTTCATAGACTTCAGTAAAGCCTTTGATACTGTTTCGCGACAAGGACTTTGGCAAGTACTCAAGAAATATGGTTGTACAGAGAAGTTTGTCAGCCTGATCGAGGCACTCCATACAGGTATGCAAGCAAACGTGGCAATGAGTGGTTCAGTATCTAAAGACTTTTCAGTAAGCAACGGGGTGAAACAAGGGTGTGTGCTGGCACCTACACTCTTCTCGCTATATCTGGCAGCCATGCTTGAGGTGGCCTTCAAAGACACTTCAGAAGGAGTATACATTCAAACAAGGAAAGAAGCAGACTTGTTCAATGTGGCACAGTTTAAAGCCAAGAGTAAGACATCGATAAAGATAGTAAGAGAAATGCTCTTTGCCGACGACAGTGCTCTAGTTGCACACAGCGTGGAAGATATGCAATCTTTAGTGGAGAAATTTGCAAGAGCAGCTAGCCAATTCAGCCTCAAAATCAACATCAAGAAGACAGAGTGCCTTTATCAACCACCAAAGTTCCAATTATCAACATCACTACCAGAAGAGATCAGCATTGGTACAGAGCCACTAGTCAAGTGCAAGACTTTCAAGTACCTAGGAAGTACTGTTTCAGAGAATGCTAGGCTGGAGGATGAACTATCTCTCAGAATGGGAAGAGCTAGTGTTGTGTTTGGAAACTTGAGGGAGAGACTGTGGAACAATCGACATGTGTCTATCTGTGTGAAATGCAAAGTGTACAGAGCGACAGAACTGGCTACTCTATTGTACGGTGCTGAAACTTGGACTGTCTACAGAGTGCAGGTGAAGAAACTCCACGCGTACGTGATGAGACACCTTCGAGCTATAATGAACATCTCATGGATAGACAAGATAACCAATATAGAAGTGTTGAAACGAGCTGGTCTACCATCAATGGAGGACATGCTAATACAGATGAACCTGAGATGGCTCGGACATGTTGAGAGGATGGACCACCAGCGTCTCCCTCGGCAGTTACTCTACTCACAGTTATGCAAGGGCAAACGCAATCAGGGTAGACCAAGGATCAGATTTAAAGACACTATAAAAAGAAGCTTGAAGAAGTTTTGACATAGGAGTTCCTGGCAGCGGAAGGCTAAGGACAGAGCTGTGTGGAGGAATCTGATCAGACCTAAATGAAACAGTCATTGTCGCCCACCACAGACTGCTATGATGATGATAACACCAATAAAAATGTTAAAGCTAATTTAGAAAAATGAACTACTCCTGTTTGAAATGTTGAATATTTAATCTTTAACCTCTTAAAATTCCGGTGTTCCACCCGTGGAACATTTCACATTGGCTGGAAACTCGCTGGAATGCTTTAAAGCCTTTTAGTGCTAAAATTATAATAGTTCGCCTGGTGCTTTTTATCTTTTTTTTTTAAATAAATACATTATAAAATGTCCTTTGTGTAAAATATTTTGCCCTGTTTTTCAGGAGAAATGTACATTTCTAAATCTTGCATGTGTCAATATTATATATTTTAAATGCTTAAAACAGTGTGTTATAACCAAAAAAAGAAAACAGATTTCACCGGTTTTCTCTTTATAAATATTTCAAATGCACATGAACAAAAGTTTTGCGATAGCAAAAATTAAACAGAACCCTTTATACATGTTCTCAAATATTTGTTTTCCCAGAACTTACAGTGTCCAGTTTCCAAGTTGTTTTATGTGTCCATGTCAAGGCCTTTTCTTAGCTCTGTGGTAGTCCAGGAATCAGCTCCTCTCCAGCTGTTCCTGTTCCACTGCTGGTCCTGGTGGATGGCTCTTCATCTGAAGAATCTCTAAAAATCTAAATGTATAGCATAAGATTAGATAAAATTTATCCAAAAGAAACTTGTGTTTCAAGAACAAATACTCAACAGTATACAAATAAGTAATAAATATAACGATGACAAAGCAATTTGAAACAAAGCTAATAAGAAAAAAATACACTAGATATTGAAAAAAATAGAAATAATATAAATAAATAGATATTGAAAAAAAATATGATAACAAAGCTGGGACTAAATATCCAGTGATACAAATTGTATCACTGTGGTTGAGATTGGGACACTTCTCCTGAGATTTCCTCCTCTTCCGTGGGGCTTTTTTCTTTCTAGTTGACCTCCTCAACATTTTTTACTAAGCTATTTACAAGTTATTACTTTTAAAAAAAAATCTATAAAAACAAGAAATAAAGCGAAAAAAGATGAATATGAAAAAAGACACTGCTCCAAAAATACGACAAAACACATAACAAAAACAATAAGCACTCAAAAACTGTCACAAACAATACTAAAACTACTATTTACGATACTTAACTATTATTTATTGGTGCTGGTCTGATGCTGTTGTATGCCGTTTTTTTTTTTTCAGCAGGGCTTCTTTAACAGCAGCAGGACAACACGAAGGACGTGTAATTACTTTATTTAGCAATATGCTACACAAGACAAGGGACAATAGGGAGAAGCACTTGGTTGTAATATTAACTACAGAGTTCTATAGCACGAAAAGAAAATACAGGGACATAAATACAGTGGGGCAAAAAAGTATTTAGTCAGCCACCAATTGTGCAAGTTCTACCACTTAAAAGATGAGAGAGGTCTCCAATTTTCATCAAAGGTATACCTCAACTATGAGAGACAAAATGAGGAAAAAAAAATATAGAAAATCACATTGAAGGATTTTTAATGAATTAATTGGTAAATTCCTCAGTAAAATAAGTATTTGGTCACCTACAAACAAGCAAGATTTCTGGCTCTCACAGACCTGTAACGTCTTCTTTAAGAGGCTCCTCTGTCCTCCACTCGTTACCTGTATTAATGGCACCTGTTTGAACTCGTTATCAGTATAAAAGACACCTGTCCACAACCTCAAACAGTCAGACTCCAAACTCCACTATGGCCAAGACCAAAGAGCTGTCAAAGGACACCAGAAACAAAATTGTAGACCTGCACCAGGCTGGGAAGACTGAATCTGCAATAAGTAAGCAGCTTGGTGTGAAGAAATCAACTGTGGGAGCAATTATTAGAAAATGGAAGACATACAAGACCAATGATAATCTCCCTCGATCTGGGGCTCCACGCAAGATCTCACCCCATGGGGTCAAAATTATCACGAGAACGGTGAGCAAAAATCCCAGAACCACATGGGGGGACCTAGTGAATGACCTGCAGAGAGCTGGGACCAAAGTAACAAAGGCTACATCAGAAATACACTATGCTGCCAGGGACTCAAATCCTGCAGTGCCAGACGTGTCCCCCTGCTTAAGCCAGTACATGTCCAGGCCCATCTGAAGTTTGCTAGAGAGCATTTGGATGATCCAGAAGAGGATTGGGAGAATGTCATATGGTCAGATGAAACCAAAATAGAACGTTTTGGTAAAAACTCAACTTGTCGTGTTTGGAGGAGAAAGAACACCATACCTACTGTGAAGTATGGGAGTGGAAACATCATACTTTGGGGCTGTTTTTCTGCAAAGGGATCAGGACGACTGATCCGTGTAAAGGAAAGAATGAATGGGGCCATGTATCGTGAGATTTTGAGTGAAAACCTCCTTCCACTAGCAAGGGCATTGAAGATGAAACGTGGCTGAGTCTTTCAGCATGACAATGATCCCAAACACACTGCCCGGGCAACGAAGGAGTGGCTTCGTAAGAAGCATTTCAAGGTCCTGGAGAGGCCTAGCCAGTCTCCAGATCTCAACCCCATAGAAAATCTTTGGAGGGAGTTGAAAGTCTGTGTTGCCCAGCGACAGCCCCAAAACATCACTGCTCTAGAGGAGATCTGCATGGAGGAATGGGCCAAAATACCAGCAACAGTGTGTGAAAACCTTGTGAAAACTTACAGAAAACGTTTGACCTCTGTCATTGCCAACAAAGGGTATATAACAAAGTATTGAGATGAACTTTTGTTACTGACCAAATACTTATTTTACCGAGGAATTTACCAATTAATTCATTAAAAATCCTTCAATGTGATTTTCTGGATTTTTTTTTTCTTATTTTGTCTCTCATAGTTGAGGTGTACCTATGATGAAAATTGGAGACCTCGCTTATCTTTTAAGTGGGAGAACTTGCACAATTGGTGGCTGACTAAATACTTTTTTACCCCACTGTACAACATTGTGCTTACCTGGCTAATGAAATTCCAGCCTCATCAGCCCATCTTTCCTTTACGGTTACTTCCGACAATGACATAGCTCATTGGCCGAACTCAAGTCAAGTGATCATGGAGCGCTGTTTTGATTGGTTAAGCATATAGAGATCCTTAGTGATCACCTCAGAGCCGCTTTATCGGGTTTTGTAACTAAAATTTCTTTTTCATAAAAAATATGCACATACTTAACCTGCCAAAAAACAGATTCATGTTTTGAAAAAAATGAGTTAGCCTATCTGTGAAACTCAACTACTCTCAAGATGGGGATTGATCATCTCAAAAACTAAATCAGATAGAGCCACTTGGCCCACCTCCTATATACACCAAATAATGGTTCAGAGTACCCACCCTTTTTGGATCTTTGACTGGGGTGCTGGAGGATGCTTCTCTTGGAGACGCCATTGTCCTACTGGGGCACTCAATACACATGTGGGTGATGACAGTGAAACCTGGAGGGGGGTGATTGGAAGGAATGGCCTGCCCGATCTGAACCCGAGTGGTGTTCAGTTATTGGACTTCTGTGCTAACCACGGTTTGTCCATAACAAACACAATGTTCAAGCATAAGGGTGTCTGTCCATATGTGCACCTGGCACCAGGACACCCTAGGTTGCAGGTCGATGATCGCTTTTGTTATCGTGTCATCAGACCTGCAACCGTATGTCTTGGACACTCGGGTAAAGAGAGATGCAGCGTTGCCAACTGATCACCAACTGGTGGTGAGTTGGATCCGATGGCAGGGGAGGATGCCATTCAGACTTGGTAGACCCAAACGTATGGTGAGGGTGTGCTGGGAACATCTGGCTGAGGCCCCTGCCTGGGAGGTTTTCAACTCCCACCTTCGGAAGAACTTCAGCCACATTCCGAGGGAGTCTGGAGACATGCAGTCTAAATGGGCCATGTTCTCCATCTCCATTGTTGAAGCAGCTGCCAGAGCTGCGGCCGCAAGGTCATCGGTGCATCTCATGGTGGCAACCCCCGAACCAAGTGGCGGACACCAGTAATGAGGGGGGCCATTAAGCTGAAGAAGGAGTCCTATCAAGCTTGGTTAGCTTGTGGGACTCCCGAAGCAGCTGAGGTGTAGGGGCAGGCCAAGCAGAGTGCGGCTCGAGTGGTTGCTGAAGCAAAAACTCGGGTGTGGGAGGAGTTTGGTGAGGCCATGGAACAAGACTTTCGGTCTGCATCGAAGAGATTCTGGCAAACTGTCCGGCAGCTCAGGAGGGAGAAGCAGCTCCCTGTCCACAATGTGTAGGGTGCGGATGGGGCGCTGTTGACTTCGACTGGGGATATCGTCGGGTGGTGGAAGGAATACTTCAAGGATCTCCTCAATCCCACTGACACACCTTCCACAGAGGAAGCAGGGCTTGTGGACCAGGGGGACGACTCGCCCATCACAGGAGCTGAAGTCGCCAGGGTGGTTAAAAATCTCTTTGGTGGACGGGCCCCGGGGATGGACGAGATTCGTCCTGAGTACCTCAAGGCCCTGGATGTTGTAGGGCTATCATGGTTGACACACCTCTGCAACATTGCGTGGAGGTCAGGGACAGTGCCTTTGGCATGGCAAACCGTGGTGGTGGTCATTCTCTTTAAAAAGGGGGGACCGGAGGGTGTGCTTCAACTTTAGAGGGATCACACTCCTCAGCCTCCCTGTGAAGGTCTATGCCAGGGTACTGGAAAGGAGAGTCCAGCCGTTCGTCAAACCTTGGATTCAGGAGGAGCAATGTGGTTTTCGTCCTGGCCGTGGCACATCAGACCAACTCTTTAGTCTCTCGAGAATCCTCGAGGGTTTGTGGGAGTTTGCCCAATCTGTTTATATGTGTTTTGTGGACGTGGAGAAGGCATTCAATCGTGTCCCTTGTGGTTTTTTGTGGGGGGTGCCTCGGGAGTATGGGGTATCGGGCTTGTTATTACGAGCTATCCGGTCTCAATGCGACCGTTGTGAGAGTTTGGTTCGTATTGCCAACACTTGGTCAGATTTGTTCTCTGTGAGAGTTGGACTCCGCCAGGGCTGCCCTTTGTCACCGATCCTGTCCATAATTTTTATGGACAGGATTTCTAGGCGCAGCCAGGGAATGGAGGGTATCATGCTTGGTGACCACAGGATCTCATCTCTGTTGTTTGCAGACAATGTTGTCCTGCTGGCTTCATCCAGCAATGACCTACAGGTCTTACTGGGACAGTTTGCCACTGAGTGTGAAGCGGCTGGGATGAGAATCAGCACCTCCAAGTCCGAGTCCATGGTCCTCAGCTGGAAAAAGGTGGATTGTCCTCTTTGGATTGGGGACAAGCTCCTGTCCCAAGTGGGGGAGTTTAAGTATCTCGGGGTCTTATTCATGAGTGAGGGGAGAATGGAGCGAGAGATTGACAGATGGATCGGAGCAGCATCTGCAGTGATGCGGACGCTGTACCGGTCTGTTGTGGTGAAGAGGGAGCTAAGCTCTAAGGCAAAGCTGTTGATTTACCGGTCAATCTACGTTCCTACCCTCACATATGGTCATGAGCTTTGGGTAATGACCGAAAGAATGAGATGGCGGATACAAGCGGCTGAAATGAGCTTCCTTTGTAGGATTGCTGGACTCACCCTTAGAGATAGGGTGAGGAGCTCAGTCATCTGGGAGAGGCTCAGAGTAGAACCGCTGCTCCTCCACATTGAGAGGAACCAGTTGAGGTGGTATGGGCATCTGATTAGGATGCCTCCTGGACGCCTCCCATTTGAGGTGTTTCGGGAATGTCCCACTTTGAGGAGACCCCGGGGCAGACCCAGGACTTGCTGGAGAGGCTATGTCTCCCAGCTGGTCTGGGAAAGCTTTGGTGTCCTCACTGAAGAGCTGGAGCAGGTGGCTGAGGAGAGGGAAGTCTGGACTTCTCTGCTTGAACTGCTGCTTCCACGACCTGGACCTCAGGAAAAGCGGTAGAAGATGGATGGATGGATTATAACTTCCAATACAGTGATTACTCTTTCCAGTACCCTAAATTGTCAAGTAGCAATACCTTAACATGGGGACCCAGGGTATGGGAAGTGCCAATGGCATCATAACTTTCACTTGGTTGTTTAGATAGATAGATGGATAGATAGATGTACTTTATTGATCCCAAACTGGGAAATTACAGTGTAACAGCAGCATGACAGTAGACAACCAAACAACAGAAACACACATAGAGACAAAGGGATTACCCTTGGAAAGTAAAAACTAACACGACTGTAAAACCTATATACATCATAGCTTAATATATGATGACCCGTATAAACACATGAATCATCCCATTGCACAAAGAAGGACTCACAGGAGCAGAGTGAAATGTGAGGTACCAGTTACTTTGTAAGGTGCAGTGTGGCAGCATTGTTATGACCAGAATACAACATCATAGTGAGTTATTGTACAGTGAAATTGTATGTGGCAGGAAAGATTTCCTGTACCTGGCCGTTTGACAGCGAAGCTGTAGTAGTCTACTGGAGAAAGAGCTCTGCTGTCTGTCTAGTGTGTGGTGGAGGGGGCGATCACAATTGTCCATGATGGATCGCAGTTTATTTAGTGTTCTCCTCTCCACCACTGTCTCAAAGGTCTCTGGTCTGAGACCAATTACAGAGCCAGCCCTCTTGATAATCTTGTCAAGTCTGTTGGTGTGTCCGGCCCTGATACTGCTACCCCAACAGACAGCAGCAAAAAAGATGGCGCTGGCGACAACGGTCTGGTAGAAAAGCTCCAGCATCCTGCTGCACACGGTGAAGGATCTCAGCTTCCTCAGGAAGTAGAGTCTGCTCATCCCCTTCTTGTGCGCAGCATCGGTGTTGGATCTCCAGTCCAACCCGCTGCTGATCCTGACACCCAGATAGCTGTAGTCCTCAACCACTCCCACATCCTCCCCCCTAATCTGCAGTGGCTGAGAAGGCATCTTCCTCTTCCTGAAGTCAATCACCATCTCTCTGGTCTTGCTGACATTCAACCTCAGGTGATTCTGCTCCATCCACTCCACAAATCTGTCTACCAGTGCCCTGTACTCCCCCTCCTCTCCTCCTCTCATAAACCCCACAACACCCCACACCCCAACACCCCACAACACCCCACACACCCCACACAACACCCCACAGTTGTCAGAGAATTTCTGCAGGTGGCAAGACAAGACATTGCCCAGCCGGACAAACTGTGGTCTGCCTGCCAGGTTGTCAGTAATCCAGGAGATCACAGAGCTGTCAACTCCCATCACCCGCAGCTTCTCACCCAGCAGCAGTGGCTGGATGGTGTTAAAGGCACTGGAGAAATTAAAAAAAAAAGTGATTCTCACAGTATCTCCTCCACCATTCAGGTGCAGATGGGCTCATTGCAGCAGGTAGATGACAGCATCTTCAACTCCTAAATGGGGCTGATATGCAAACTGCAGAGGGTCCAGCCACATCTTCACCTGTGGCCTCAGGTGGTATAAGACCAGGCTCTCCAGGACCTTCATCACATGAGATGTGAGGGCAACTGGTCGATAGTCGTTCAGGTCCGATGGAGATAACTTCTTGGTGACAGGAACCAGGCAGGATGTCTTCCGCAGCACCGGTACTCTCTCCAGACTCGGGCTCAGGTTGTACAGGTGTTTCAGTACCGGAGCTAGTTGGTTGGCACAGGTCCTCAGGGTCCTGGTGGAGATGCCATCAGGGCCCGCCGCCTTCCGCTGATGGAGTCTCTCCAGCTGTTTCTTCACCTGGTCTGTAGTCACCGTGAAGTGAGGGAGGGTCCTGGTGCCCCCTGAGGAGGAGGAGGGGGGAGATGGAGAGAGGTTCTGCATAGGAGGGTGGGTGGGGAGGGGTGTGTGGGGGTCTGGTTGTGTTGCTGGGGTGACAGACTGTGAGTTGAACCTATTAAAAAACAGATTCAGTTCCTCAGCTCTCTCCTGGCTCCCAGATGGCTGCCTGACTCTCCCCTTGCACCCAGTTATGTGTTTAATTCCCTCCCACACATCTTTAGTGTTGTTTTGCCTGAGTTTATCTTCTAACTTCCTCCTATAATTGTCCTTGCACCTCCTCAGCATCTCTCTCAGTTCATGCTGCACTCCCCTCAGCTTCTCCTTGTCTCCAGCCCTAAAAGCTCTCTTCTTTTAGTTCAGAAGTGCTTTCAGGTCACTGGTGACCCATGGTCTGTTGTTGGAGAAGCAGTGTACAGGCTGAGCTGGAATGGTCATGTCTTCACAGAATCTAATGTATTCTGTGATGCAGTCAGTCATATTGTCTATGTCCACCCCATGTGGTTCCCACAGTATGCTCCAGTCTGTCATCTCGAAGCAGTCCTGTAGTGCATCAGCAGCCTCCTGTGTCCACCTCCTCACAGTCCGTGTATAAGCAGGTTGCCTTTGCAAAAGGGGAATGTACTTGGGTGTTAACATGACCATGCAGTGATCTGATTTGCCAATTGGAGGTAGAGCTGTGGCACTATATGCATCTGTGACATTGGCATACAGAAAATCCAGTGTTTTTTTTGTCTGGTGGGACTGTCAACAAACTGGTGAAAGTTTGGTAGTGTTTTTCCCACTGAGACATGATTAAAATCACCTGTGATGGCCATGAATGCATCTGGGTGCTTCTCCAGTAATGTGGCCGCAGTGGAGCTGATGACGTCACAGGCCACCGCTGTGTCAGCTGACGGAGGGACGTAGACGATAATAATTAAGGCACACTTCATTTCTCGCGGCATATAATAAGGTCTCATACTCACCGCCTACAGTTCAATGTCCGGGCTGCAGCACTTTTCCTTCACATAAATATGTCCAGAATGACACCACCTTTCATTAACAAGAAGTGCCAATCCCCCTCCCCTCTTTTTCCTGCTTCTTTTCACGTCTCTGTCCCCCCGTATAGTCTTGAAGCCAGGTATCGCTACATTTACATCCGGGATCTGTGAGTGTAACCATGTCTCCGTAAAACACATGATACTACACTCACGATACTCCTTTTGCGTCCTGACCAGCGCTATAAGCTCATCTGTTTTATTTCCCAGCGATCGCACGTTCCCGGTGATGACCATCGGTACAGCCGGCTTATGCTTCCTCTTCAGCTCAACCGGGATGAGGGGCTTCACTGCCTGCCGCAGCGCTCCAGGCGCCGGCCTCCTCAGTGCAATCAGCTGTTCGCGTGTGTAAAGAATGTGTCCTCCCCCACCTCTATTGATCTCCATTGTCCGAGGAAGAGAAAGGAAAAGAAAACTAGAGAAAGACTGGGCTAAAATAGAGAAAAAGTTGGTCCAGTCTTAATCCGAGTATTCCTACAGAGCCCTGGTTAATAAGAGACACACTATATACAGGAACAAACAGATAGAAACACAAAGACACGAGAGAGTTGCTGCTGGTACGGCCGCCCTGCCTCCGGCGCTATTTAAAAAAAAAAAAAAAAAGTGACAATTTAAGTTTAAATGACAATGCTGTTGGCATTGCCTCTAGGTTTGGGAAGGAGACCGCTTGATTCATGCTCCTTGGCTACTGTAGATACACATACTGTGAGCTCAGTCCCTAATCCAGGCAAGGCTTTGCAAGGGTGGTTGGAGGCCAAGACTCGACCAAGCCTGCCAGGTCTGGGCTAGATTGAGGATGAAAACTTTCTAGACCACCTACAGTTACCAAATTTTACATGCCAACACAAGGTGGAGGACCGGCACTCCAAATTTGCGGTCTCTAGCCTCACCCCAACCCCTTCACGAAGGCTGTTTACGTACGAAGGCTGTTGAAAAAACAGGTATTGCAAATGTCAAATTGTCATTTCCAATACCTGGACTTCCCACGTGAAGCTATTGCCACGTGACACCTTGAGGTATTGCAAATGTCTAATGAAAACTTGTCATACCCTCAGGTGTCAAGTTGCAGTACCTTGACACATTGTTGTAGGGTATCGGAAGTGACCTTGACTTTTTAACCTTCAACCAGTTAAGTCAACAGCAAGGGCTTCTCCTAAGAGTTCGGGCACTGGATTGACACTGGTAGACCTCCACAATGCTCTTATCACAGTGATGTAAGAAGCATGTGTCTACAAGTTTCCTGTGAGGAACTAGCCCTAGAGAGAAGCTAGGAACATGTAACACCACATTTGGGTTTGACATGCTAATAAATGCACACAGTATAAGTTTGACCCCTATGGCAAATTTTGTGACTTGAGATATGAGACCATCAACTTCCAATAACTTTACATATTTTTCATAATTTTTCAACCCCATTCATTTTGCATAACAAATTGACGGGTGCCCCTAGGTCTGGGAAGGAAGTAGAGGCATGAGACCACTTGATTCCTTCTCCTTTGAGAGTGTGAATATACATACTTGTCAGATCCGTGTAGATCTGTTTGAAGTTGAATGCACCTATTGTTACATGGTGCCCATGTGGGGGCACTTGTAAATTGGACCAATCGGCAGCTATGAATATCAAGTGATAGACATAGAATGTGACCAATTAACCAATGATGTGATTTTTTTTATTGGCTCATAAAAAGCCCTGGACTTCAGCCCAAGCTAGCCCTGTGTGTTATGGTGGCCTTATGTACCATATCTCTCCTAGGCCCAACACTTCTTACAAAAACACCTCCCAGTTTTCTTGTAAAACTTATCATTTTTAAACTCTGCCAGTAGCTTCCCCAAGGATGTCGCGAGGTTGATCTTACCTTAATGGATGTTGTGTGATGGTGGTATTTATTGTTGCTCTGGGCTGCTCTTTTATGTTATAGCTGTTTCTTTTTTACTGTGTTTTGTTGATTGAAAACTCCTAACAGCCTCCAGCTGCTTTGACTCATAACCAAGGCAACGAGCGCATTTATCTTTTTATTCAATATTAAAAGATATATAAAAGGTAGATCAGGTGAAAATCATTTCCAGAGAACAAGCCACAAAGGTAACAATTTTCACCTTTCAGACACCAGACATTTCCCTTTCTCTACCTTTAAAATTGATGCATGTTATATATTTGCAGTCTTTAATATGGATCCTGATCTGATCCGAGAGGGCGGCACCATTCCCATCGCCAGAACCTTCCAGGATGTGACTGGAAAAAGCATTATCATGATGCCCATCGGAGGATTTGATGACGGGTTGCACTCTCAGAATGAGAAGATAAGCAGGTTTGGCTCCACTGATGATACACTCCTGTTGTCCTAGTTTATTTTACACAAAAAGTTTTGGGTTAATACAGGGATGTCTAGTAAAGGTCAAGGCAGTTTCCAGCCAGTCTCTTCAACATTTGATTTTACTGAATTCTGTCCCTCAAATTGATTAAAGGATTGCTGATCAATGGACATCTACTTTAGTGACTGGTCAAATAGAAAACCTGCAGTGTCTTGGCTCTCTTTGGCACATAATTGCCCACCCTTGGGTTTAGAGGTACTCACTTATTTTGAATTGATTCCATGAAATGTCTCATTGTAGTCTAAAATGAAAGCATTGAACAAATGAACAGTTGAAGTCAAAAAATAAATCATGGAATCAATTTATAAACCAATATGTATACTAAACTTTTGACTCATCAAAGTAGTCACCTTTTGTAGCTACTGTATAACAGCTGAACACACAAGGCATTCTTTCTACAACTGAAATAAAATATTCTTCATAAAGTTCTTCCCAACTCTGTTGCAGAAGTTCCCATAAATGTGTGGCACTTGTAAGTTGCTTTGCTTTCACTTCTTGGTCCAGTTCATCCCAAACAAGCTCGATTGGGTTTAGGTCTGGAGACTGTGCTGGCCACTCCATGTTTTCGAGCTTACGATCTGTTCTTTTTTCCTAAGGTAGTTCTGGCATAGCTTGGACTTGTGTTTTGGGTTATTATCTTGCTGTAGGGTGAACCCCTGACCAACTAGGCACATACCAGAGGCTACTGCAGGCGCTACAGAATGCTGTGGCAGTCATTTTGGTTCAGGGTGCCTCACTCTGTACAAGTCACCAATCCTGGATCCAGCAAAACAGCCCCAGACCATCACGCTTCCTCCTCCATGTTAGACTGTTGGTGTCACGCACTGAGGAGCCATCATTTCATCTACTCTATGACATACAAAAGTCCTGCCTGATGAACTGAAGATTTCAAATTTTGATTCATCAGTCCATAACACCTTCTTTCAGTCTTCAGTAGTCCACTGTCAGTTTTTTTTATGGCCCAGGCAAGCCTTGTTTTCTTATTTTGATGTCTTAGCAATGGCTTTCTTGCTGCTACTTGATCTGTCAAACCTGCAACCCGAAGTCTTCTCTTCACAATTGAAACTGAGACTTGCTTACTATAACCAGTTTTAAGCTGTGCTTGAAGCTGTTGTGTTTTGAGCCACCTATCATGCAAGCTGTTAACTTTCAGAAACTTGTCTTCTCATCCTGTTGTGGCTTTGGGTCTTCAAGGCCTCTTCCTGTAAGAGCAGCTTCTGAGTACCTTTTGATGGTGAAGGAAACTGCACTCACTGACACCTGGACTTTCTTTGCAATTTCTCTGTAGGAAAGACCTACATTTTTAAGTGTTATGATGGTCTGTATCTCTACCATTGTTGTCTTTTTCTTGCAATTTTCATAGCAACACAATACTTTCTGCAGTACAATACTGTTCAAATAATGCTCATGAGGGTATGGTACCACAGTGCATTTGAACACTATTTTGATGCAGACAGAGGGGGTTGTAAGTAATCAAAAAAGGTTCAGACACCTGTAGGAATTGGTAGCACCAGCTTTCAAGGCTTGATCAACCAACACTGGTTTCCTGTAATATTTGATACAGAATAAAAAAAAAAATATTTGAAACTCGGTCTGAGCTGGTGTTTATAAGCTGGAAATAAGAGAGTTTTTGTTGTTTTCACTAAAAGTGTTGAAGGTAAATAACGGTGGCCTGTGAAATGGTTCTTTATAAATTGAAAAAGTAAAAAAAAAAATTGTGATATTATGAACAATATAGTGATTGTGAAGATTTGCTAAACTATCGTGATATCATTTTTAGGCCATATTGCCCACCCCTAGATGTTAGCGTATCAATAGGGACCAATTTTTCTGAGAAATGTTTCCAATACTTTGTTGAAACTGTGCCTTTTGCTAAGAGCTGATAGCGTTTGTTCTTCCTTTTCAGGTATAACTACATTGAGGGAACCAAGTTATTCATTGCATTCCTGAATGAAGTGTCCACGATCAAGAAAACTAGTGTGTGATGTTTCATGGTTCGATGTCTTAAGCAGTGCAACAACCATTCAAACATTATCTATCAATAGCAATCTCTCCTTTTTGTGTGTTTGTAATGTAATGTGTGTCATGTAGTAAAAACTCTACTATGCAATAATGTGTAATATTGTCTTATTTTTTCAGAAAATAGTGTTAGTAACACACACACATACACATATTTCTGATGGTACCATTGACCTGAGATTTTCACCAGATATCAGTAACAACCCAAGTAAAGCATACATACAAAGAAATCAAAGCAACTGTGTTCACAAAACAAGTTCTATTTAATAAAGTGGAATGACACGGTGATTAAGTATTGAACACATGAAGAAAAAGAGGTGCAAAAAGGCATTGAAAGCCAAGAAACCAGCTGAAATCCATCAGAATCTAGGAAGCCATCCCATCCCTCATCAGTGCAAATTAATTTCAGCTGGTTAAGCTAGGTGGGACAGGTGGACGACCGTCCCATCCCACACGGCAAGTTGGGTTATTCTTCCTCCTGTAATCTAAACAAAAGTCCATTAAATAACTAAAAGGTATTGCTGTGCTCCTATACTAATAAACAGAACAATAACAGATTAATAATTTTGTGGGTGTTTTTTACATACAAACACATGAACATTAGAACTCTTTTTTTTAAAATATCTCAAACTCACACTACTGTCCATTTGGCAGAAAAGGGGTAGAACTGGCTTGTGGGGGGGGGGCCCGGGCAGCCCCTCAGTAGACCCGCCCCTGGAAGTGGCGAACCCCAATCCATAAAACAGTTCACAGCCCAAGATGTTTTTGCCTCGGGCCGTCACGTGGAACGTGCAGTTAGTCATCGCCACCGACTTGTACAGAGCCACCAGCTCCAACGTTCCAACCGTCCGCAGTCTTCCACCTCCGTAACCGTAGAGCGGTGCTAGTTACCTCTCATTCTGTAGTAGGGGAAAAATTTCCTCACCGTGGCCCAATTCAATAACAATCCCTCTGCCCCTGTGTCGATCAGCAACGGCATCTCCTCGCCATCCAGCATCACCTTGCAGTACTTGAATCCACTGGAACTCGGAGACACCGCGTGGACAGTTATCGGGGTGGGTAAAGTTGTTTTCCTCCGTGGGCTCTCTGGCTTGAACACACGACACACCCTGCCATAATGGTTCAAGTGTCCACACTTGCCGCAGCGCTTCCCTTCAGCCGGGCATTCCCTAGCCTTGTATTGGTGCTTCACGGACCCACAGCTCATACACATGGGCTTTCTTGGGGCAGACCTCAGGTTGATGGTGTAGGTTTCCGCATTGTTGTCGGTCGCGCTATCCTCGTTGTCAGGGTCGTCTACTAATGCTGCAGCGGCAGGTCCCAGCTGTCGTTGTGATTGGTGCCACTTTAGCTCCGAAGCTAGCTTGTTTGCTGTCTCCACCTGAAGAGCTAGCTCGACAGCCTTGGCTAACGTCAGGTCACTCGGCACTTAAAGCAGCCTAGTTCGCAAAGCATTGCTGGTTTGTGTGTTCCGCCAGCTGGTCACGAACCATTCCCTCCTCCAATGGCCCAAAACAACACTCGCTGGCCAGCTGCCGTAAGTTGGTGACAAACTGGTGGACAGGCTCATTGTCAGAACTGAATCCTCCAGACGGTGACGTTGCCCAGGGTGTGGAAATGGCGCACTAGCAACTTGACCACCTCCTCATATAAGTCGGTAGCCCTGAGTGTACGCAGGATACGCTGGCCCTCAAACCCCAAATTATGCACCAGAAGCACACGTGCCCTCTGTTTATCAAGCTCACCCAGGTCAAGTGCTGCGATGTGGTTTTGAAAGATGGCAAACCATCTTGACCAAGGCATAGGTGGCTCGCCCGGGGGAGCTCCAGGAAGGGCCAAAGCGGCGAAACGCATACCTCAATTTTTTATTCTCGTCTCCAAAATGTTTTGTATGTAATTACCTCTTGAATGACGAGGCCAGGTGCACAGTTGAACTTAGCTTTATTTAGGGCTGAACACACACACTACAGCCACCAGGCATGGGCATCGGCAAAGAGGCCAGATGGAGATGCCCGTCTGGTATTTATAGGGGCGGTGCAGTGGCAGAAGAGGAAGTTGCTGCCACTACACCACACTTCACAAAAAAAAGTATGAATTACAATATAACAGTAACAGCTGAAAAAAGAGTGTCGAAAAGTTGCACGCAGGTGGCGAAAAACTAAATTACAGGTTTATTATGAAATCTATAATGAAAGATTAAGCATATATAATTTGCAGCTGAGAAATGCAAGGCAAGTATATTTTTCCGACATCATTGCTAAAAACAACAATAATGCACACACCTTGTTCACTACTGTTGACAGGCTAACAAATCCCCCTGTGCCAGTAGCTCCTGAACTTCTATCCAACTGTGCCTGCAATGACTTTGACTTTTTCTTTATTTTTCTTTTGTTTTCTTTTATTTATTTATTTATTTTTTTTAATTTTGTGTACTTTATTGATCCCCGGGGAGGAATTCAGGGCGTCCACCTACATGGATGAAGCAGCCACGGTACGGTGCCATCCCTTCACCATTCACACACACATTCACGCATAGGGCCACTTTAGAATCTCCAATTAACCTAACTTGCATGTTTTTGGCCTGTGGGAGGAAACCCGAGTACCCAGGGTAAACCCAACGCAGACATGGGAAGAACATGCAAACTCCTCACAGAAGGGTCACTGATGGTCAGGGGGTGGGATTTTTACTAACAAAATTCAGAAAATTAGACAGTCAGTCAGTGCTCCAATGCTAGGTGCTGGACACGTGCTTCCTCTGTGTCCACGTCTGAGGCCTCTGTCGGTCAGGATTGACCATGGGTGAAGCATCTTGTTCTGGTTGTCTGCTCGCCTGGAGCAGCGTCATCTGGGGATAAATAGACAGATATGGGAGTGGCAGTCTCTATCGCAAAGGTCACACCTGTGTGTAGTCTCTGGTCTGTTGAAGCTGCTGCTTTCCTTCCTGCGTGCTTGTTTTTCTGCAGCAGCGGTCATCATTTTCTCCTCCCCTGATTTCAGGTGCTCCTTCATGGTCCCGTTCCACTTTACACGGTCACCTGCTAGGCTCTTCCAGGTCTCTGTGTTGATGTTGGTGACCTTCAAGTCTCTCTTAACAGCATCTTTGCACCGGAGATGGGGGTGACCAATAGATCTCCTCCCAGATGCCAGTTCTCCATACAGAATGTCCTTTGGGATGCGCCCATCTTCCATGCGGTGGACATGGCCTAGCCAGTGCAGCCTGCACTGTCTGACGAGAGTGAACATGCTGGGAAGTCTTGCGTGATTCAAGACATCTGCATTGGTTACCCCGTCCTGCCAAGATATGCCCAGGATGTGGCAGATGCTTCGCAGATGGAAGGTGTTGAGTCACTTCTCCTGTCTGGCATATGTTGTCCATGACTCACTGCTGTACAGTAGTGTGCTGATGACACAGGCGTTACACACTGCCATCTTAGTCTTCACCGACAGCTTGGGGTTTGTCCACACTCTGGTTGTGAGGCAAGCGAGTGTTGTAGCTGCCTTCCCGATCCTCCTGTCTATTTCTGTGTCAAAGGAGAGGTTGTCGGTTATGGTAGAGCCAAGGTAGGAAGTGGTGGACGACGTTGAGTTCATAGTCATCGATGGTGATAGCAGGTGGCGATTCAGTGTCTTGTCCCAGGACATTGGTCTTTTTCAGGCTATTGGTGAGTCCAAAATCCTTGCAGGCCTGTGAGAAGCAGTCCATCAGTGTCTGCAGCTCCTGTTTGGTGTGTGTCGCAACTGCTGCGTCGTCAGCAAACAGCATGTCTCTAATGAGTGTTTCGCAAACCATTGTCTTGGCTCTGAGGCGGACAAGGTTGAACAGCCTGCCATCTGACCTAGTGCGTAGGTAAATTTCTTCAGTTGCAGTGCCAAAGGCATGCTTTAGGGAGAATAGCGAAGAATATCCCAAAGAGTGTGGGAACAAGCCTTGTTTGACGCCACTGCAGATGCTGAAGGGGTCGGAGGAACTCCCGTTGAACTGCACAGTCCCTTTCATGTCTGAGTGAAAAGACTCGATCATGCTCTGCAGCTTTGGTGGGCAGCCTATCTTTGGGAGAATCTTGAACAGGCCGTCTCTGCTGATGAGGTTGAACACCTTGGTGAGATCTGTGAAGGTGACATACAGGGGCATCTGCTGTTCTCTGCACTTCTCCTGGAGCTGGCAGAGGGAGAAGACCATGTTTACTGTTGATCTCTTGGCACAAAAGCCACATTGTGACTCTGGGTAGACGCGTTCTGCCAGCTTCTGCAGGTGGATCAAAATGACCCGAGCAAAGACTTTGCCAATGATGCTGAGTAGAGAGATGCCTCTGTAGTTGTTGCAGTCACTTCTTTCGCCCTTGTTCTTATAGAGGGTGATGATCTTGGCAACCCTCATGTCCTGTGGTACAGCCCCTTCTTGCCAGCACTGACAGAGGACTTCATGCAATGGGAGCAAGAGGGTAGTCTTGCAGTGTTTGATCAGGTCCGGGGGAATCCCGTCACTGCCTGGTGCTTTGCCTAAGGCCAAGCTGTCAATGGCCTTCCTGAGTTCCTCTATGGTTGGCTCTATATCCAGCCCCTCTATGATTGGCATACACGATGGCATCCAGAGCTGTGGGGGACACTGTGTTCTGTCTGGAGTAGAGATCGAAGTAGTGTTCCACCCATCTCTCCATCTGTTTGCCCTTGTCTGTAATTACTACCTTAGTGGACGATTTGAGGGGAGCTGTCTTGCTCTGGACTGGTCCAAGCACCTTTTTGATGCCACTGTACATCCCTCTAATGTTGCCTGTAGCAACAACTGTCTGGATGTCTTCACTGATCTCTGTCGAGTGTTCATTGGTGCAATGCCAGGCAGTCTGCTGATCCTTGCTCCTGGTAGCCCTGAGAATCTGCAGGCTCTTCTCACTGGGTGACTCCTTATACTCAGTGAGGGTGGTGCACTTGGCTTTGATGATGGGAGTCATCTCTGTGGACTTGGCCTCAAACCAGTCGTGAGACTTGGAGGACTTCTGCCTAAAGGTAGCCAAGGCGGTGCAATGCATGGTGTCCCACAGTACTTCCCACTTCTCTGTGGCAGAGTCTCTGGGCTGTGAAGTTTGCATTTCCTTCTCGAAGGTCTCTGCAAACTTTTCCACGAGGTCTGGTTGAGACATTTTGCTGACATAAATGTGGGGGTTCCCTTATTTCTTTGCGCGGTGGATCCTCTTTGGCTGTAGCCTGATCTTGCAGCAGACCAAGGAGTGATCTGTGTTGCAGTTCGCACTGTGGTAAGAGCGTGTGTGGAGGACATTCTTGATGGTGTCACGCCTGACCAGGATAAGATCTAGCTGATGCCAGTGCTTTGAGTGTGGGTGTCTCCAAGAGACCTTGTGCTGAGGCTTGGTCCTGAAGAAGGAGTTGGCGATGCACAATTTGTAGTAACTGCAAAGTTCAAGCAGTCGTTGGCTGTTCTCGTTCATTTTGCCCACACCAAACTGTCCAAGGCAAGAGGGCCATGAGTCATGATCTACATCCATTCTGGCATTGAAGTCACCCATGAGGACAAGTTGCTCCTTGCTGGGGATGCTTGCGATGATTGATGCAAGCTTCTTGTAGAACTCATCCTTTGTGTCCGGTGTGGAAGACAGTGTCGGGGCATACACGCTAACAAGGGTGACTGGGCCTTCGGTGGTGTTGAAGCAAAGAGTGAGGAGACGCTCTCTGCTGTTGCTGTCTGGCTCTACCATATTCAGCAGGTTGTTCCCCACTGCAAAGCCGACTCCATGCTCCCTTGGGTCGTCAGAGCCTTTCCCCTGCCAGTAGAATGTGTAGTCCTTCTCCTTCAGTGTGCCTGAGTCAGCAAGGCGTGTTTCCTGAAGGGTGGCAATGTCCACATGCAGCATCCTGAACTCGTCATTTATGACAGCTGTTTTCCTGGAGTCACTGATTTCCTGAAGGTTTTCAGAAAGACCGGTCATCATTGTCCAAATGTTCCAACATCCCAGTTTCAAAGCTGGTTTCTTTCATTGTTTTGTTTTGTTTCCTGGTGTGACGATTGCAGTCTGCTGTTTGGGTATTTCCTAATCCCCATGCACCCAATGAGGATGGCATACTGTGGCGGGACAACACCTTATTGGCTGGGGGCTGCCCAGCTTGAGGCGGGTGGTAGTTGTCCAGTGAGATCCAAGGATTCCTCCCACCGTCGGGAACAACCCCTGGCTCCAAGCTCTACGCCAGTCGAGCAATGACATAAAACCGGTAACTGTTGTTCCTCGTGTTGTGTCGGCGCTGCAAGCAAAGCTGGAGTGACCTCTCCAGTGTGTAGGGTGTGAGTTTGTGTTGGGGAGTGTTAACTGGATGCTAGCCTGGGTAATGTGATATGGAGGACAGGCTGTTGCCCATGTAGCATGCCCCCCCTCTCGACGTCGCTGATGGATCCAAAGGAACAGCAAGGCTGTTACAGTTTGGCACCAGCGCCATCGCAGGAGCTGCCAGAACAAAGTTTAAACCAACAACAGACTGCCTTAGGGGCTCTGACTCCGGATTTTACCTCAGGGTTGACTCCCGAAGCCTCTCCTGTGACCAGGTATGCTGCAAGGCAGCAAAGGTT
Source organism: Pholidichthys leucotaenia (assembly GCA_020510985.1). Taxonomy (NCBI): domain Eukaryota; kingdom Metazoa; phylum Chordata; class Actinopteri; order Cichliformes; family Pholidichthyidae; genus Pholidichthys; species Pholidichthys leucotaenia. Next base: position 255,397,685 of record CM035849.1, on the reverse strand, counting down.
TGAAATGAGGGTTTTCCTTCCCCTAGATGGACTACCCTCCAAGGTTGTCGAGCCCCATCTGCCCGAAGCATCTGGTTTGACGGTGTCAGAGATTTGCCTTCGCTCCTTCTCCTGTCAGGAGAAGCAGTTCTGCCAGGCTTAGAAGCTAAGCCACATGAGCAGGCCAGGAGTTGGACTTGGTTGTCAGAGGTTATTTGAGACACATAAGGAGCACCATATGCACCATAAGGAGCACCATAAGGAGCATTTTTTGAGTGCTGGGAGCTTATCCCCAGCACCACTCCTGACTATGACAACCTGGCTATGACAAAATTTCCCAATCATAAAATCTTGGATGACATCATATGATACCTGAAATCCACTACTTGCTGCCTTGATACTCTCCCAACAGGGTTTAAAAAAAAGTTTCATATTGTATGGCCTCAGATCTACTAGAGATCATAAATATGTCTCTGCATTCAGGTGTCTTCCCTCAGTACTTAAATGCAGTGCTACTACATCAACTTATGTGTGGACAACACCGTACCCACCAAGATCATACGATGTTGCTCAAACAACTTGCCCTGGATCATCCCTGAGATAAAATCACTACTGAGAGAGAAGAAAAGGATTTTCAGGTCGGGGAACAGGGAGATGCTGAAGTCTGTACTAAGGAGGAAGATCAGAGAAGGCAAGTACAGCTTCAGGAAGAAGATGGAGGACAAGCTGCAACACAGCGACATCGGCGGGGTCTGGAAAAACCTCAAAACCATCTCTGGGTTCCAGAATACCTCCTCCCAGGCCACAGGGGGCAGGTAGTGGGTGAACAATCTCAACCTGTTTTTTAATAGGTTTGACCAGCCGCCCTCCCCTCCGCCTGCACAACAACCACTGCTGCCTCTACTGTCATCAAAACCTGCTGTCCACCTCCCCTCCACCAACACCCCACCACTCCCAGCACACAGCCCCCCAACCCCAACCTGGCCCTCACTAAGACCCAGGTGAGGACGGAGCTGAGGAAGATCAAGGCAAGGAAGGCCTCGGGTCCGGACTGCGTCAGCGCGAAGCTCCTCAAGTCCTGCGCAGACCAGCTGTGTGGGATTGTGGAGCACATCTTCAACCTGAGCCTGAAGCTGAGAAGGGTACCACAGTTGTGGAAAACATCTTGTGTGGTACCCGTACCAAAGACTTCCCACCCCAGAGACTTGAACAGCTACAGACCAGTGGCCCTGACTTCTCACCTGATGAAGACCCTGGAGAGACTGCTCCTTGCTCACCTTCACCCTCTGGTGGGACCAGTGATGGATCCACTCCAGTTCGCCTACCAGCATGGCATCGGTGTGGAGGATGCAGTTATCTTCCTCCTTCACCATTCCCTGTCCTACCTGGAGAAGCCTGGGAACACGGTGAGGATCATGTTCTTTGACTTCTTCCAGTGCTTTCAACACCATCTAACTGGTGATCCTGAGGGACAAGCTGCTGTGCGCAGGGGTGGACCAGCACCTATCATTGTGGATCCTGGACTACCTCACAAACCAGCCACAGTTTGTGAGAACCCAGGATTGTGTGTCGGACATGACCATCTGCATGCACGCCCCCCCCCCCCCCCACCAGGGAAGGGTTTTGGCTCCCTTCCTGTTCACCCTTTATACTGCGGTCTTCTCACATAACACAACACACTGTCATCTACTTAAGTTCTCTGACGACTCTGTGATCATCGGCCTCATCTCCAATGGAGATGAAGCTGAGTACAGAGGACTTATCCAGGACTTTGTGGACTGGTGTCATCGGAAGATGACGCGAGAAGATCCAGATCAATGCGAGAAAAACTAAGGAACTGGTGGTGGACTGCTGCAGGCAAGGACTACCCCTCACAGCACCAGTAAACATCCAGGGAACAGACATTGAGATGGTGACATCCTACAAGTACCTGGGTGTTCATTTGAACAATAAACTAGATTGGTCACACAATACCGACACACTCTACAAGAAGGGACAGAGCAGGCTGTTCCTACTGAGGAGGCTCAGGTCTTTTGGTGTACAAGGGGTGCTCCTGAAGACCTTCTATGATTCGGTGGTAGCATCAGCCATCACTTTTGGAATGGTCTGCTGGGGCAATGGCATCACAGCAGCCGACAGGAAGAGACTGAGCAAACTGATCAAGAAAACTAGCTCTGTCCTGGGGCAGCGCCTTGACCCAGTGGAGGAGATAGGAGAGAGAAGGATGGTGGCTAAGCTGTCATCTCTGCTGGAGTCCAAGTCCCACCCTATGCAGGACATACTGAACGCACTGAGGAGCTCTTTTAGCAGTAGTCTACACCATCCTAGGTGCACGACCGAGACGTTTCGCAGGTCCTTCCTACCTACAGCTGTCAGACTTTATAACCTAAGCAGGGCTGCTCGCAGAGATAGTAAAAAAAAATGTTATGACCTAATAGTATTGAATGCAAAAGACACAACAAGCTTACACAAAATGGTCCCCCTCCAATATACAACTAGGACAATATCAGTCGCTACGGAGGGTGACAATATGTATGGGTACATATTCATACTATGTGGGGTAGCTAAATAGACTGTTATGCTGTTTATTCCGTCTAGCTACAATGCTCCACACTGTGTACATCTATCTATCTATCTATCTATCTATCTATCTATCTATGTGTACATATGTATATTCACTGCTCTTATTTTCTTATCTTCTAAATTATTGCTCTCAGTGTTGCTATCCCTGCGCTGTTGCAATCCTGGAATTTCCCCGTTGTGGGACGAATAAAGGCTTATCTTATCTTATCTTATCTTAAAAACAGCTGTTATCAAGCCACTTCTAAAAAAGAGCAACCTACACACCTCACTCATGAACAGCTATAGGCCCATATCCAACCTCCTCTTTCTTAGTAAAATAATAGAAAAAGCTTTTTTTCAACAATTGTACAACTTCCTGACATTAAATAATAGTTTTGATGTCTTCCAGTCAGGTTTTTGGCCACACTACACCACTGAGACAGCTCTAGTTAAGATAAGATAAGATAAGCCTTTATTAGTCCCACAACGGGGAAATTCCAGGATTGCAACAGCACAGGGATAGCAACACTCAGAGCAACAATCAGAAGGCAAGAAAAAAAACAAAAAAACAAAAAAAAAAAAACAAGCAAGCAAGAGCAGCTAATATACATATGTACATATTACTATAAAATATATATATACACACACACACACACACAGACACACAGTGCAGAGCATTGTAGCTGGATGGAATAATATGTAGATATATAAAAACACAGTGCGGAGCATTGTAGCTAGATGGAATAAATATATAGATATATAAATATAAACACACCCAGTGCTGAGCATTGTAGCTAGATGGAATAAATATATAGATATATAAATATAAACACACCCAGTGCAGAGCATTGTAGCTAGATGGAATAAATATGTAAATATATAAACACACACAGTGCAGAGCATTGTTGCTAGGTGGGATGAAACAGCATAACCGTCTATTTAGTTATCCTACATGGTATGATTATGTGCCCATACATATTCTCACCCTCCATAGCGACCGGTATGTTCCTAGTTGTATGCCGGAGAGGACCATTGTGTAAGTCTATTGCATCTTTTGCATTCAAAAAAAAAAACAAAACAAAAAAAAAAACTATTAGTTTGTTACGTCTTTTTGCTATCTCTGCGAGCAGCCCTGCTTAGGTTGTACAGTCTGACAGCCGTTGGTAGGAAGGACCTACGAAACCTCTCGGTTGTGCACCTGGGATGATGTAGTCTGCTGCTAAATGAGCTCCTCAGTGCATCCAGTATGTCCTGCATAGGGTGGAACTCGGACTCCAGCAGAGATGACAGTTTAGCCACCGTCCTTCTCTCTCCTATCTCCTCCATCGGATCAAGGCGTTGCCCCAGGACAGAGCTAGCTTTCTTAATCAGTTTGTTCAGTCTCTTCCTATCGGCTGCAGTAATGCCACTGCCCCAGCAGACCACTCCAAAAGTGATGGCTGATGCCACCACCGTGTCATAGAATGACTTCAGCAGTGCCCCTTGTACACCAAAAGACCTGAGTCTCCTCAGCAGGAACAGCCTGCGCTGTCCCTTCTTGTAGAGTGCGTCAGTATTGTGTGACCAGTCTAGTTTATTGTTCAGATGAATACCCAGGTACTTGTAGGATGTCACCATCTCGATGTCTGTACCCTGTATATTTACTGGTGCTGTGAGGGGCTGCCCATGCCTGCGGCAGTCCACCACCAGCTCCTTAGTTTTCCTCGCGTTGATCTGGAGGCAGTTCCGATGGCACCAGTCCACAAAGTCCTGGATAAGCCCTCTGTACTCAGCTTCATCTCCGCTGGAGATGAGACCAACGATCGCAGAGTCATCAGAGAACTTCTGTAGATGGCAATGTGTTGTGTTGTGTGAGAAGTCCGCAGTATAAAGAGTGAACAGGAAGGGAGCCAGCACTGTTCCCTGGGGGGCCCCCGTGCTACTGATGATCGTGTCGGAAACACAGTCCCGGGTTCTCACAAACTGAGGCCGGTTCGTGAGGTAGTCCAGGATCCATGATGACAGGTGCTGGTCCACCCCTGCGCGCAGCAGCTTGTCCTTCAGGATCATCGGTTGGATGGTGTTGAAAGCACTGGAGAAGTCAAAGAACATGATCCTCACCATATTCCCGGGCTTCTCCAGGTGGGACAGAGAACGGTGAAGGAGGAAGATCACCGCATCCTCCACCCCAATGCCATGCTGGTAGGCGAACTGGAGTGGATCCATCGCTGGTTCCACCAGGGGGCGGAGATGAGCAAGGAGCAGTCTCTCCAGGGTCTTCATCAAGTGGGACGTCAAGGCCACCGGTCTGAAGCTGTTCAGGTCTTTGGGGTGGGAAGTTTTTGGTACAGGTACCACACAAGATGTTTTCCACAGCTGTGGTACCCTCCCCAGTTTCAGGCTCATGTTGAAGATATACGTCACAATCCCACACAGCTGGTCTGCACAGGACTTGAGGAGCTTTGCGCTGATGCCGTCCGGTCCCGACGCCTTCCTCGCCTTGATCTTCCTCAGCTCCGTCCTCACCTGGGTCTTGGTCAGGGTCAGGATGGGGGGCTGTGTGTTGGGAGTGGGGGGGGGTGTCGGTGGAGTGGGGAGTGGGTAGCAGGACTTGATTTCTTAGAGGCAGCAGTGGTTGTTGTGCAGACAGGGGGGAGGGCGGTTGGTCAAATCTATTGAAAAACAGATTCAGGTTGTTCGCCCACTCCCTGCCCCCCGTGGCCTGGGGGGAGGTATTCTGGAGCCCCGAGATGGTTTTGAGGTTTCTCCAGACCCCGCTGATGTCGCTCTGTTGCAGCTTGTCCTCCATCTTCTTCCTGAAGCTGTCCTTGCCTTCTCTGATCTTTCTCCTCAGCTCCCTCTGTACGGACTTCAGCATCTCCCTGTTCCCCGACCTGAAGATCCTCTTCTTCTCTCTCAGAAGTGTTTTTATCTCAGGGTTGATCCAGGGTTTGTTGTTTGAGTGACGCCGTATGGTCTTGGTGGGAACGGATTTGTCCACACAGAAGCTGAGGTAGCCCGTGAAGGTGTGAATGAGGCCATCGATGTCCTCACCATGTGGATCGCAGAGCTGCTTCCAGGCAGTGGCTTCAAAACAGTCCTTTAGAGTGTCCATTGTCTCCTCAGACCATAACTCCACAGTGTGCATGGCCGGAGGTTGTCTGTGCACTAGGGGTTTGTACACCGGTCGGAGATGAACCAAGTTGTGATCCGATCTCCCAAGTGGGGGGAGTTGTGATGAGGTGTACGCCTCCTTAGTGTTTGCGTAGAACAAATCCAGTGTTTTATTGTCTCTAGTGTGGCATGTGACATACTGGGTGAAAGTGGGCAGAATGGGAGACAGTGAAACGTGGTTGAAATCGCCTGAGATGAGGAGAAGAGCATCTGGGTGTTCTGTCTGCAGCCTGCTGGTTACTGAATGGATGACGTCACGCGCTGTCCCAGCGTTCGCCGTCGGATTTGCATAAACAACAATGCAGATCACGTGTGAGTGTTCTCTCGGGAGATATGTAGGCCTCATGCTAACAGCTAGCAACTCAATGTCTTTGCTGCAGTGTCGTTGTTTAACAGTGATATGTCCCGGTCTGCACCAGTTGTTGTTAACATACATTATCACTCCACCGCCCCTAGTTTTGCCACTCTCTGGTGTTCGGTCAGCTCGTATCGTGTGAAAACCCTCCAGCTCAATGTTAGCATCTGCTGCTAGTTCAGTTAGCCACGTCTCAGTAAACAAAAGGAGAGAGCACTCCCGGTAAGTGCTATCATAACGGGAGATAGCCGCTAGCTCATCTAACTTTCCCAGTATCGACCGTACATTTCCCATGACAACAGATGGAAGGGAGGGTCTGTACCTTATATTTTTTGTCCTCCGCCTTACTCCAGCCCGGCAGCCGCGGCGTTTTCGCCTCAGTTCTCTCGGTATGTCGAGTTTTTCCAGTGGGACCGGGTGGCGGTTAAATGCTAGCAGCTCTTCCCTGTTATATCGTATCCTGCTATAAACAGTGGCTCCGTCCACCGGCTCAGGAGACATTTGGGACGATCTGTGTGTCCGTGATATAAGTGGGGTGAAAAAAAAAAAAAAAAAAAGTGATCAAAAGAGAGAGGAAGGAAAAAAAAACTCGGAATCGAGCCGCTGTTGCAAAAGGCAGCCGACTGGTGTGGCGCCGAGAGGAGAAAAAAAAAAAAAAGACAGGGACTATTTTGTGTTTGTAAATAACTACAAATCTGAATGAACAAAAATAACCTGTGGAGTTCCCCAAGTTAAGTTAAGGTTCTTAATGACATCCACTCCAATACAGATCATGGCAACATTTCAGTCTTGGTTCTACTGGACCTCAGTGCTGCATTCAACACAGTCAACCATAACATCTTACTAGACCGGCTGAAAAATTGGGTGGGACTTTCTGGTACAGCACTTAGCTGGTTTGAGTCCTGTTTAAAAGACAGGGACTATTTTGTGTTTGTAAATAACTACAAATCTGAATGAACAAAAATAACCTGTGGAGTTCCCCAAGGTTCCATTTTGGGACCTTTGCTTTTCAACATCTATATGCTTCCACTAGCTCAAATCATAAGAACAACAAAATGTATTACCATAATTATGCAAATGATGCACAAATCTACATAACCGTCTCACCAAGAGACTATGGTCCAATTAAAACCCTGATCAAATGCACTGGTCCAATTAAAGACTGGATGTGCCAGAATTTTCTTCAGTTAAATGAAGACAAAACTGAAATAATAGTTTTTGGAGCCAAAGAAGAAAGACTCAGAGTTAGTATTCATCTTCAATCAATGATGCTAAAAACCATCAGCAAAGCCAGAAATCTGGGTGTGGTTCTGGAATCAGACCTGAATTTTAACAGCCACATTAAGACAGTTTTGAAGTCAGCCTATTATAACTTAAAGAACATACCAAGGATTAAAGGTCTGATGTCTCAGCAGGGTCTAGAAAAACTTGTCCATGCATTTATCTTCAGTAAGACTACTGTTAATGCTGTCCTCACAAGTCTCCCTAAAAATTCCATCAGACAGCTGCAGCTGGTTCAGAAAACTGCAGCTTGGGTCCTCACTAAGACCAAAAAAGTAGATCATATATTTTCAGTCCACAGATCTTTACACTGGCTTCCTGTCTGTCAAAGAATAGATTTCAAAATACTGCTGTTGGTTTATAAAGCTCTGAATGGTTTAGGGCCAAAATACATTTCAGCTCTGCTTGTCATGGCGGCCGCTGGGCCGTCATCATCATCATCAGCTGCGCACACACCGGCAGGTGGTAATCAGCGTGCTTTAAAAGCCAGAACCCCAGACTGCTCTGCACGGAGTCGTCTGTCGCCTTTGCCCAGCAATGCGCCGAGATCCGACCTCAAGCCAAAGCCAAGACCAGGACATCACGTCAAGCCAAGCCAAGTAAGCAACCTCAGCACTCATCCTCTCCTAGCCTTTTCCCCTGTGCACAGGTGGACCTCCCTGGCGGCGGACTAACCTCCCCAGCTGACAGGACACCATCTCCTCCACCTCGGAGTTCCTCCTCACCTCCGCTACGTCGAGCACCACGAGCACCACGCCGCACGGGCACTCGGAGCCAGCAGGATTTACTCTGTGGCGCCTGCAAGTAAGCATCACAAGCTTCAGGTCTCTCATCCTAACGAACAGTGGTAATTGTTTGTGCTTGTGTGTTCCAGGGTTGCCAGGTCGCCGCAGGATACGCTCAGCTCCAGTGACCAGACAGCCACACACTCACTCACTCACGCACTACACACACACTATATTAATAAAGAATAATTGTCTTTTATCTACTCGTGTCAGCGTCTGTCTCCTGGGTCCCTAACCATGTCACTGCTAGGTCATTATGAACCACCCAGAGCCCTCAGGTCATCAGAGTCAGGTCTACTATCTGTGCCAAGAGTTGGAACCAAACATGGTGAGGCAGCATTTAGTTTTTATGCCCCTCACATATGGAACAAACTCTCAGAACGCATCAAGGCTGCTGAAACTTTCAGCTGCTTTTAATCAAGGTTAAAAACTCTCCTATTTGCCATGGCCTTTCAGTAGATCAATTGTTATTTCCTACAATGTACTGTAACCTTTATTTCTGTCTTATTCTATTTTTAGCTTTGTGGAGGATGGAATCAGACAAGACATGAGCTGACAACACAGAACTTAATTCACATACTAAAGCTGGGTGCCAGAGCGAACTCCTTTATACCATTTTATTCCCACCTTTGGCACCCAGGGTGAACACATTGATACTTGCATCAGAGAGCATGTACACACATCCATATACACGTCACAGAGCATGGCTTCACACAATACTTTCGTGTCCCGGAGTCCTCAGGTGTGAAAAGCGTCTTACCTCTCCACAATACCTCCCACACCTGGCACAGCGGGGGCGAAGGCGCATCTTTATTGAGTTTAATACCTCCTAGTGCTCTGGCGCCCGTCTTCACTTCTTGGGGGCGACTGTAGCGTAGGTGTAGTATGACCGACTACTGATCGGAGGGTCATGGGTTCGATTCCCGCTCTGTCTGCAGTCAGCATGTCGAAATGTCCTTGAGCAAGATACTGAACCCCCAGTTGCTCCTGGTGGCTTGGCTAGCGCCTGCGTGTGTATGGCAGCTCTGCCGTCATCAGTGTGTGAATGGGTGGATAGCAGGATCTGTCAAGTGCTTTGGTCATCCAGAGATGAGAAAAAGTGCTATATAAGTGAACACCATTTACTTCTTCCCCCCATTACCATCTTTCCTTTTCCTTCCCCCAATACCCCAAGGTCCAGGGTGGAGTGCCATCCCCTATTGTGTCACCACACAGCCCACCCAACCCCACCCCCAGAACATCCAGAAGAGGCTCTAACTCTCCAGTCCTTTGGGCTTGAGCAAGTGCCTGTAGTGGCTGTAACGTGGAGCTATCGTGCCAGCTGAAGTGCCTTGCTGTCGAGGTGGGTAGGAGAAAAACTCAGTCTCTGGTGAGCTGTCCTCTGGAGGGGGAAAGGGTGGGGAGGGGAAAGATCTAGTCTCCTGAAAACAGTTCTCTGTAGGGGGAACACCAACCTGCGGAGCCACTATAGGTGGGCGTCCATGCTGGGGAGCCTGGGCCAGCACCACCTGCTCATCTGCCAAGACGTAAGCAGGCTTCAGCCTGTCTATGCAGATGGTTTCCTTATGCCCCCACCAGTCTAACACAAAATGTTTTGCCGTGTGCTGTGCCATGTTTGGCCGTCGTACTGTGGACGTAGTGGTGTTCTATGGGTGTTGTGCCTGACGAAAACGAATTTGGCATTTTCAAACATTTTGGAATGAAAGTGCAGGGAAGACAATGGTGCACTGGCCCCTGGACGCAGCCAGCCTCTGCCCCAGAATAAAGGCACATGGGTGGGTTGAAACCAGGTGCAGGGTTCTCTGGTAAAAATTCCCCCGGGATCCGCAATGGCTGAGAAAAACAAGTCCTACCGGAGAAGCTGCCAAATCTTCCTTAGGCATGGAGTGCAACCCCAATAGGACCCAAGGCAGGTGGTCGACCCAATTTGCATCCGTTAGTGAGGCTCTGAGCGTTGCTTTAAGTGACCTGTGAAAATACTAGCACAAATCGTTAGCCTGCGGGTTGTACATGGTGGTGCGGTGGATTTTAACCCTCAGGCTGTTGGCCATCGCAGACCAGAGTTCTTAAACAAATTGCGAACCCCTGTCGGACCTGTGGGACCTATGGGACCTGTCGGACGTGATGTCCGACAGGGATCTGAACCGTACAACCCAAGCCGACAAAAACATGCGGGCTACCTCGGCTGACGTGGTGGAACTCAGTGGAACCACCTCCAGCCAATGCGTAGTGTAGTCCATGATTGTTAAAAGGTGTGTGAACCCCTTTTAACAATCCCCTTTTAACAAGCCCCCCTCGAGCCTGAAAAGGCTCAAGGGGGGCTTTGCTGTGCTTGTGCACCTTAGCCCATTGGCACGCGATGCACACTGCGGCCCATTCTTTCACATCCCTGCGTAAGTGAGGCCAGACAAATTTGGACCCCACCAGTTTAACCGAAGCTCGCATGTTGGGATGTGAAAGGGAGTAGACGGACTCAAAAATGCGGCGGCGCCAAGAGCTCGCAACCACCGGGCGAGGGCGGCCAGTGGAGACGTTGCAGAGCAAGGGGGGTACCCTTCTTCTACCACCTTGCTCTCCAGTTTTAATCCGGTAGCTGCAGACTGCAGTGTGCAAATGTCTGTGTCCCCGGTTTGGTCTGCGGCCATTGCAGAAAAATTGATACCCACATAGACCGGAGAGACCAGGCAGTCTTCCACAACATTAAATTTACTGGCTACATATTGGAGGCTGCTCGTGAACTCTGAATTTGAGGCCAAGTGCCATTGTTGCCGAGCCAAACATGGTTCTTAGACTTTGGACATCGCATAGGTCAGTGGTTTGTGTTCGACAAACATGGTCAACTCGCGACCTTCGAGCAAGAACTGAAAATGACGCGTAGCCAGGTGGAGCACCAACAACTCCCTGTCAAAAGTGCTATACTTATGCTCGTTGTCCCCTGAAAAAGGTGAGGGACTGCCATGAACCGGAGACATACTGCTCCTCCATGGCTCCTACCACGACATCCGATGCGTCTGTGGTGAGCGCTATTCACACTGACTGGTCTGGGTGGGCCAGCAAAGCCGCATTGGTGAGCGCCTGTGAAAGCCTGGATCCAACTGGGGCTCCAGTCAATGCTATCTGCGGGTTTCTTATTTTTGAACGCGTTGTACAGCGGTTGCAGCAGCTGGGCTGCGTGGGGGAGGAAGTGGTTGTAAAAACTGACCATCCCCCAAAATTCCTGCAGTGCCCTCACTGTCTGCAGACGCGGAAAATCTGACACTGTGTGTACCTTATCTGGCAGCGGGATCGCACCCTCTGGCGAGATGCAATGGCCCAAGAAGTCAATTACCAGCAGCCCGAACTGACACTTCTCGGGATTAACAATCAGCCCGTGCACTTGCAACCGTTGGAAAACTTTTTGAGATGGGCGAGGTGCTCCTCTTCTGACGTGCTAGCCACCAAAATGTCGTCTAAGTAAACGAAAATGAACAGCAAGTCACAGAGCACTGTGTCCATCATCCTTTGGAAAGTTTGTGCTGCACCCTTTAACCAGAACAGCATGCGTAAAAACTCGGAAAGACAAAAGGGAGTTATTACCACTGTTTTGGGAACATCCTCTGTGCGAACCAGGACCTGGTGGTAACCACGGACCATATCTACTTTTGAGAAAATGCACGTCCCAGCCAGGTGCATGGAAAAATCTGGATGTGCAGGATGGGGTAATGGTCGTGTTACGTGGCGTTGTTCAAGCGTCGGAAATCGTTGCACAGCCGCCATGACCCATCAGACTTGGGCACCATGAGCAGTGGGGATGCCCACGGACTGTTGGAGTGCCTAACGATGCCTAAGCGTTCTAAGTTAGCAAACTCCTTGCAGGCGGTGGCTAGTTTAGTCACATCCAGGTGGCGAGGGTGCGCAAAAATGGGCAGACCTTTCGTGGTGATAAAATGCTTGACCCCATGGTTGGTTACCATAGCAGAAAAAGTGGGCACCATGGGAACTCGGACAGCAAACGCTGGTACTTAATCCCTGGAGCTAAAACATTAGCATGTGTTGGAGGCCCAACTCCCCAAGCTATGCAGAGCAAGGAGGAAAACGATACATCGTCTACTAAACGTCTGTTGGCAACATCAACAAGGAGACCATAAGCACACAGAAAATCGGCACCTAAGATGGGGAACGAACATGCAGCTGCCACAGAGTCCTACTGGTAATTGCATCCATGCAAAGATACAGTCACCGTCCTTTCTCCAAATGTCCTGATGTGGGATCCGTTGGCGCCGTTAAAGCCAGGCTGCAGCCCTCTGCCAGCCTGTCCGAGCTGACCGGCAAAATGAGGCTCTTCTGGGAGCCAGAATCTAACAAAAAACGTCTCCCAGGATGTGTGTCCTCAATAAAGAGCAGCTTCTCCCTGTCACCAGCGATCGCAGCTGCTACTGACCACGGGCTGTTCAATTTCTTGGCTTCTTGAAGCACCACAGTGGCAGACAATGTTGCACTTCTGCGCCAAACCTGCGGTGATAAAAGCACAGCGTCCCATTCTTGTGCATTCTGTTGGCCGTCGTGGCCACTACCATCGGTTCCTCAACCTCGCTGGGTTCCACCGGAGATCCCGGTCTCACTGCCTGAATGCTGAGAGCCTTGTTTGCCAGGGTGATGCAGTCTGCTTCCTCTGCCAAAGCGCGGTAGTCCCTGGCCGCCAGCAATGGTGAGATAGCAAGGATCCTTCGCGTCACAGCCGGTAGGTTCCTGAGGAAGAGATGGGAAAACAGGAAAGATCCGTTGTCGGCGCAAGCATGCTCTCCATCAGTTCCACAGCCAATCTGTCTTCTAACTCTGAGCGGGTGAGTAGCTTTTCTGCCCTCTCTCTGTCCGAAAGGGTATAACGGCGCAGCAGCAGCCGCTTGAGAGCATTTTTTTTGCCTTGGACTGGCGGGGCTTGGAGTAGACTCATTGCTCGCTGCGTGGAGCACGTGTCCAGCGCAGCCACCACATGATGGTACTTTGTGTTGTCGAGACTCCCCAGAGGGCGAACTGGGATTTCACGTGTATAAACCAAGTGGCTGGGTCATGGACCCAAAAGTCCAGGAGTCTGACTGCAACGGTGCATGCAGTGGTGGGAGACTCCAGCGTGAGTGTCTCCACGGGGGAGCTTGGTCCGTTTTCCATTTCACGTCTCTAGGTCACCAATGTGGAGGGTGAAATCAGATGAGACACGAGCTGACAACACAGAACTTTATTCACCTCCAACAAACAGAACAGACTAAATTTGGGTGCCAAAGTGAACTCCTTTATACCACTTTATTCCCGCCATTGGAACCCAGGTTGAACACATTGACACATGCGCTAGAGAGCATGTACACATGCTCTCTGGCAGAGCATGAACGTGTGGAAAATTTTTCGACCTTCTACGCCGAGATGGTGGACAAAAAGTGCTTGTCTCCGTGTTCCGTCGAATCTACTCAGGCCCAACGCTGGGATGTATTCCTCAAACATGGCCAACCAATTCAATTTTCAATTCAATTCAACTTTATTTATATAGCGCCATTTCACAACAACAGTCATCTCATAGCACTTTCAATTGTAGGGGAAACCCCCATAGTTGCAGAAAAACCCCAGCAATCAGGCAATCCACTGTGAGTAAGCGCTTGGCAATGACGGAGAGGAAAAACTCCCTTTTAACAGGAAGAAACCTCCAGCAGAACCAGGCTCAGGGAGGGGCAGTCATCTGCTGCAACTGGCTGGGGGGTGAGGGGATAGAGAAGATGAAAAGAACAGACATGTAGAGTGCAAACAGCACGATGGGGACTCAATCTATTGGAGAGAACCAACAGATGCTAATGACCAGCAAAAAAGAAATATTTCATTGAGAGTGAAGAAAGGAGTGAAGCCCAGTGCATTATTGGAGGTCCCCCGGCTGTCTAAACCTATTAGCAGCATAACTAAAGGAGGGTTCAGAGACACATGATCCCTCCCTAATTGTAGGCTATATCAAAAAGGAAGGTTTTAACCCTTTTCTTAAAAACAGAGATCGAGTCTGACTCCCGAATCCAGATTGGCAGCTGGTTCCACAGGAGAAGAGCTTGATAACTGAAGGCTCTGCCTCCCATTGGACTATTGGAGATTCTAGGTATTACAAGTAATCACACAGTGAATTAGAGGCCATCGATGTCCTCACATGGTGAGGACATCGATGGCCTCACTCACACCATCACGGACTACATCAGCTTCTGTGTAGACAACACCGTTCCCACCAAGACCATACGGTGTTGCTCAAACAACAAACCCTGGATCAACCCTGAGATAAAAACACTTCTGAGAGAGAAGAAGAGGATCTTCAGGTCGGGGAACAGGGAGATGCTGAAGTCCGTACAGAGGGAGCTGAGGAGAAAGATCAGAGAAGGCAAGGACAGCTTCAGGAAGAAGATGGAGGACAAGCTGCAACAGAGCGACATCAGCGGGGTCTGGAGAAACCTTAAAACCATCTCTGGGCTCCAGAATACCTCCCCCCAGGCCACGGGGGGAAGGGAGTGGGCGAACAATCTGAATCTGTTTTTTAATAGGTTTGACCAACCGCCTCCCCCCCCCCCCCCCGACTGCACAACAACCACTGCTGCCACTGAAGACATCAAGTCCTGCTGCCCACTCCCCACTCCACCATCACCCCCCCCACTCCCAACACACAGCCCCCCAACCTGACCCTCACTAAGACCCAGGTGAGGACGGAGCTGAGGAAGATCAAGGCGAGGAAGGCGTTGGGACCGGACGGCATCAGTGCAAAACTCCTCAAGTCCTGTGCAGACCAGCTGTGTGGGATTGTGGAGTACATCTTCAACCTGAGCCTGAAGCTGGGGAGGGTACCACAGTTGTGGAAAACATCTTGTGTGGTACCTGTACCAAAGACTTCCCACCCCAAAGATCTGAACAGCTACAGACCAGTGGCCCTGACGTCCCACATGATGAAGACCCTGGAGAGACTGCTCCTTGCTCACCTCCGCCCCCTGGTGAGTCCAGCGATGGATCCACTCCAGTTCGCTTACCAGCATGGTATTGGGGTGGAGGATGCGGTCATCTTCCTCCTTCACCGTTCTCTGTTCCACCTGGAGAAGCCCAGGAATACAGTGAGGATCATGTTCTTTGACTTCTCCAGTGCTTTCAACACCATCCAACCGATGATCCTGAAGGACAAGCTGCTGTGCGCAGGGGTGGACCAGCACCTGTCATCATGGATCCTGGACTACCTCACAAACTGGCCACAGTTTGTGAGAACCCGGGACTGTGTGTTCGACACGATCATCGGTAGCACGGGGGCCCCACAGGGAACGGTTTTGGCTCCCTTCCTGTTCACCCTTTATACTGCGGACTTCTCACACAACACAACACACTGCCATCTACAGAAGTTCTCTGACGACTCTGCGATCGTCCAACTCCAACTCCTGGATCGTCCAACTCCAACTCCTCTGTACTCAGCTTCATCTCCGTTGGAGTTTGTTTGTATATTTATATATTTATTCCATCTAGCGACAATGCTCCACACTGTGTGTTTATATATTTACATATTTGCTCCATCTAGCTACAGTGCTCCGCACTGTGTGTGTTTATATATTTACATATTAATTCCATCTAGCTACGGTGCTCCGCACTGTGTGTGTTTATATATTTGCATGTTTGTTCCATCTAGCTGCAGTGCTCCGCACTGTGTGTGTTTATATATTCATATATTTATTCCATCTTGCTACAACGCTCCACACTGTGTGTGTGTTTATATATTCACATATTTATTCCATCTAGCTGCAATGCTCCGCACTATGTTTATATATCTATATATTTATTCCATGTGTGTCTATATATTTTTGTTTATATGTACATATGTATACTCGCTGCTCTTGTTTTTTTCTTGCCTTCTGATTGTTGCTCTGAGTGTTGCTATCCCTGTGCTGTTGCAATCCTGGAATTTCCCCGTTGTGGGACTAATAAAGGCTTATCTTATCTTATCTAAGATAAGATAAGATATCTTATCTTAATCCTGCATTTTGGGGGCATAGTGCTCTGTTAGGATAATGCGGTAGGATCAGATCTTTTAAATAAAAAGGAGCCTAATTGTTTAGAGCTTTGTAAGTAAGAAGAAGGATTTTAAACTTAATTCTAAACTCTATGGGAAGCCATTGAATGGAGGCCAGAACTGGAGAGATATGATCTCTCTTTCTAGTACCTGTTAAAACTGTTGCTGCAGCATTTTGGATCAACTGAAGACTTTTTAAAGATGTTTTCGGACAACCTGATAATAAAGAGTTACAATAATCTGATCAGTTTCTCAGCATCACTCTGAGACAAGATGCTCCTAATCTTGGCAATATTACGCAAATGATAGAAGGCAGTCTTAGAAACAAATTTAATATATGAATTAAAAGACAGATCTTGATTAAAAATAACTCCAAGGTTCCTCACAGAGCTATTTATTAAGAGAAAGAGTAACTGCATCCAAACTAAAAGTTTGATTTGGACAGGTATTTCTAAGGTTTTCTGGACCAACAAGAATGACTTCAGTCTTTTCTGAATTTAATAGCAGGAAATTGGAAAGTCATCCAAGCTTTGATTTCCTTAAGACAGTCATCTAACTTGGCTAATTGATTACTATCATCTGGCTTCATTGACAGATATAATTGTGTGTCATCTGCATAACAATGAAAAATGTATACAGTGATTTCTAATAATGTTGCCTAACAGAAGCATATATAAACTAAAAAGAGTGGGGCCTAGCACAGATCCCTGTGGAACTCCATGACTGAGCTTTGAGTTGAAAGAAAACTCATTATTGACATGAACAAACTGGAACCTATCAGATAAATAAGATGTAAACCACTGCAACGAAGTTCCATTAAGTCCAACATAGTGTTCTAATCTATCAAGTAGAATATTATGATCGGTAGTATCAAAAGCTGCACTAAGGTCTAAAAGGACAAGAACAAAGTCCATTATCAGATTCGATAAGGAGGTCATTAGTGACCTTCACTAAGGCTGTTTCAGTACTATGATGGATTCTAAACCCAGATTGAAACTCTTAAAGTAAATCATTTCCCTGCAGGTGGTCAAATAATTGCGTAGCAACAACTCTTTCTAAGATTTTTGAAATGAAAGAGAGATTAGAGATTGGTCTATAGTTAGCTAAAACTCCTGGATCCAGCGTTGGCTTTTTGAGTAAGGGTTTAATTACAGCCATTTTAAAAGCCTGCGGTACATGGCCTAAAGTTAACGAAGAATTGATTATTTGAAGAATAAAGCTACCAATAAGTGGGAAGACTTCTTTAAATAACCTGGTAGGAATAGGGTCTAAAAGACAAGTTGAAGGCTTGGATGAGGAAATTATTTTGTCTAACTTTAAAAGGTCAGTTGGAGTAAACTCATCCAAACAAATATCAGTTGAAGGAGTTGTAGTAGTTACTGTATTTAAGTTAACGGTGGAAAGAATCTGATTGATTTTATCTCTGATAGATGAAATTTTATTATTGAAAAAGTTCATAAAGTCCTGACTAGTAAGTTCTAAGGGAATGCTAGGATTGACAGAGTCCTGACTCTTTGTCAGTGTGGCTACAGTGCTGAAATGAAACCTAGGATTATTCTTGTTCTCTTCTATTAATGCAGAATAATAACTCATTCTAGCTTTTCTAAGAATTTTTTATAAACCAGTTAGGTTGTTATTTTTTTTTCCCAGCATGCCTGTAGGCTCCCATGCACCACAATGGAAAATTATTTGCAATTTTTGAACCAATTAAGAAGTGAAATTAGATAATTTTCCACGGAATCCCGAACGTTCTGGGAAACTCCAGTTGAAAAACACAGGATTAGTTAACCAGCTGGTAACGGGGCTGTCTATTCAGGTGTTTGAAAGCTATAGAAAACAATGTCAATGTCAACCGAGCTTCCTAATACCACTGTTAGTGCTTAAAGGTGAAATATAGAACAATTTTATGAAAACAAAGATTTTTTTTTAATAATACATCAACAAAGCATTTAGAAACTTACACAAAGTCTTAATGTTCTTCAAAAAATTAGTATATTGATGAAAAAAATATTTTGTAATTTTTTGCGGACCGATAATAATGTAAATATCTATATTCCAGAAGATTAATGATGACAAAAAAGTGTTCCGTTAATATTTCAGATCCAGTACAATGAATCTGTTGATGTCACGTGCTATTGCCTTTCCATAACACTGGGGGTTGCCAAACTGTGATTAATACGCTGCCATGGCTGCTTCTGAAAGTAAAACCTTATTCCATTATCCTTCTCAAGTAAGAAGTGATAAATGAAGGGGCAAGACCAGAATAAGTATTGGTTCATCTTTTGATCACTGGTGCCAACTGAAAAATCACAAAGGTTTGAAAAGCCACACAGAGGTCGCCAATTTGCTACTGGACCGGTCAGCTAAGCTAAGCTAACTAGTGTTTGCATAGCTTTCTGTAACCTTCTACAGTTGGTCTCTGATATGTTTCTGTAGTGTCCGAAATAATGAGGAGGTGAGATGACGTTTATAATGTTTATTACTAAGAACTATAACACACATATGGGAGACCCTACCATGAGTACAGGAGTGTGGCCCACACTCCTGCCTCATGGCAGGAGTGTGCCTCATGGCACTCCTGCCTCAGGCTTTTGTAGTACAGGTGACGCCACCTCCCAAAGGTGGGGCATCACCCCTCCCAGCCTAGGGCACCGCCATACTAATATATTGTGTAATTATTAATATGACTGTGTGATGATATCAACTGGTGTATGGTGATGAGATAGACCACAGTAATTGCTCGCTAATCCTTTCCAAACAGTAATTTTTCCACTCTGGTCTAGTGTAGTTAAAATCCTCTCTTGCTACAGTTAGCATTAGCTTCTGATACTGTGAAGAAAGGAACTCCATTTTCCTCTAACAAACATTATGAGTTTTTAAAAATACAAGAGTTTTACATTGTGTTAGATGATCTCCCACACTCTTGTGGCCATTTATCTAAAGAAGCACTGTTTGCCCGTAATTTTATTGTGGTCTACTTTAGCCAGAATCAAAATTTGATACAGTTAGCATTAGCTTTTGATACGTTGAACAATGGATCTTTTGTTTATGTGATCAAACGTTTTTGACTTTTATAAAATAAATTGCTTTTACATTGTGTTAGATGATCTTCCCCCAATTTATCCCCATTTACTGAAAGAAGCACTCTTTGCCCGAAATGTCACTGTGTCAGTGTATGTAACTGGAGCTAATGATCGTGCAGGGGGACAGGTCAGTTGGACCCCTGATCAAGTGAGCACCCCACATGGACCCTGGTGTCCAATCTGTACATGTACAAGTACATTTTCAATCCAGTGGTTTACAAACTGATTCAGACCCTTTTAAAGCCTCATTCAGAACATTCTAGTCCCACATACCTGTTCTGTGAATTTCATCTGGGTGCAGCCAGCGGTGACGAGCAGCAGTGGTGGAGAAAAAAAGTCTTTTGAAAGCAGAAACAGCCAAAACCTTCTCCGGGTCAACTTAGTTGTCATCGTTCATCTATATATAATTTTTTAAACTTCTTGGTGTCTGTGAAAAGTATTCCCAACAGTTTTATAAAAATTCTTGTTCTCCTTCTTCACTTTTATAAATGACAAGATTGAGAATGTACTTGTACATGTACATATAGGATCCCATGGTCCACTTAGGGTGTTCACTTGGTCAGGGGTCCACTTGACCTGTATCTATCGTGCAGTCTTTTTGGTTTGTTTTCAATGCGGGTGATCAGCCTAGCAGCCCATGACGTTGTGTTTTTTGGATTTACCGAGCCTACTACTTATGACAAATAAGATAAGATAAGATAAGATAAGATAAGCCTTTATTAGTCCCACAACGGGGAAATTCCAGGATTGCAACAGCACAGGGATAGCAACACTCAGAGCAACAATCAGAAGGCAAGAAAAAAAAAAACAAGCAAGCAAGAGCAGCTAATAAACATATGTACGTATTACTATAAAATATATATATATACACACACACACAGACACACAGTGCAGAGCATTGTAGCTGGATGGAATAAATATATGAATATATGAACACACAGTGCAGAGCATTGTAGCTAGATGGAATAAATATGTAAATATATAAACACCCACAGTACGGAGCATTGCCGCTAGGTGGAATAAATATGCAAGTATATAAACACACACAGTGCGGAGCAATGTAGCTAGATGGAATAATATGTAGATATATAAATATATAAACACCCACAGTACGGAGCATTGTAGCTAGATGGAATAAATATGCAAATATATAAACACACACAGTGCAGAGCATTGTTGCTAGATGGAATGAAACAGCATAACCGTCTACTTAGTTATCCTACATGGTATGATTATGTGCCCATACATATTCTCACCCTCCATAGCGACCGGTATGTTCCTAGTTGTATGCCGGAGAGGACCATTGTGTAAGTCTATTGCATCTTTTGCATTCAAAAAACTATTAGTTTGTTACGTCTTTTTGCTATCTCTGCGAGCAGCCCTGCTTAGGTTGTACAGTCTGACAGCCGTTGGTAGGAAGGACCTACGAAACCTCTCGGTTGTGCACCTGGGATGATGTAGTCTGCTGCTAAATGAGCTCCTCAGTGCATTCAGTATGTCCTGCATAGGGTGGAACTCGGACTCCAGCAGAGATGACAGTTTAGCCACCGTCCTTCTCTCTCCTATCTCCTCCATCGGATCAAGGCGCTGCCCCAGGACAGAGCTAGCTTTCTTAATCAGTTTGTTCAGTCTCTTCCTATCGGCTGCAGTAATGCCACTGCCCCAGCAGACCACTCCAAAGTGATGGCTGATGCCACCACCGTGTCATAGAATGACTTCAGCAGCGCCCCTTGTACACCAAAAGACCTGAGTCTCCTCAGCAGGAACAGCCTGCGCTGTCCCTTCTTGTAGAGTGCATCAGTATTGTGTGACCAGTCTAGTTTATTGTTCAGATGAATACCCAGGTACTTATAGGATGTCACCATCTCGATGTCTGTTCCCTGTATATTTACTGGTACTGTGAGGGGCTGCCCATGCCTGCGGCAGTCCACCACCAGCTCCTTAGTTTTCCTCGCGTTGATCTGGAGGCAGTTCCGATGGCACCAGTCCACGAAGTCCTGGATAAGCCCTCTGTACTCAGCTTCATCTCCATTGGAGATGAGGCCAACGATCGCAGAGTCATCAGAGAACTTCTGTAGATGGCAGTGTGTTGTGTTGTGTGAGAAGTCCGCAGTATAAAGAGTGAACAGGAAGGGAGCCAGCACCGTTCCCTGGGGGGGCCCCCGTGCTACTGATGATCGTGTCGGACACACAGTCCCGGGTTCTCACAAACTGAGGCCGGTTCGTGAGGTAGTCCAGGATCCATGATGACAGGTGCTGGTCCACCCCTGCGCGCAGCAGCTTGTCCTTCAGGATCATCGGTTGGATGGTGTTGAAAGCACTGGAGAAGTCAAAGAACATGATCCTCACCATATTCCCGGGCTTCTCCAGGTGGGACAGAGAACGGTGAAGGAGGAAGATCACCGCATCCTCCACCCCAATGCCATGCTGGTAGGCGAACTGGAGTGGATCCATCGCTGGTTCCACCAGGGGGCGGAGGTGAGCAAGGAGCAGTCTCTCCAGGGTCTTCATCAAGTGGGACGTCAAGGCCACCGGTCTGTAGCTGTTCAGGTCTTTGGGGTGGGAAGTTTTTGGTACAGGTACCACACAAGATGTTTTCCACAGCTGTGGTACCCTCCCCAGTTTCAGGCTCATGTTGAAGATATACGTCACAATCCCACACAGCTGGTCTGCACAGGACTTGAGGAGCTTTGCGCTGATGCCGTCCGGTCCCGGCGCCTTCCTCGCCTTGATCTTCCTCAGCTCCGTCCTCACCTGGGTCCTGGTCAGGGTCAGGATGGGGGGCTGTGTGTTGGGAGTGGGGGGGTGTTGGTAGAGTGGGGAGTGGGCAGCAGGACTTGATTTCTTTAGAGGCAGCAGTGGTTGTTGTGCAGTCAGGGGGGAGGGCGGTTGGTCAAATCTATTGAAAAACAGATTCAGGTTGTTCGCCCACTCCCTGCCCCCTGTGGCCTGGGGGGAGGTATTCTGGAGCCCCGAGATGGTTTTGAGGTTTCTCCAGACCCCGCTGATGTCGCTCTGTTGCAGCTTGTCCTCCATCTTCTTCCTGAAGCTGTCCTTGCCTTCTCTGATCTTTCTCCTCAGCTCCCTCTGTACGGACTTCAGCATCTCCCTGTTCCCTGACCTGAAGATCCTCTTCTTCTCTCTCAGAAGTGTTTTTATCTCAGGGTTGATCCAGGGTTTGTTGTTTGAGTGACGCCGTATGGTCTTGGTGGGAACGGATTTGTCCACACAGAAGCTGAGGTAGACCGTGAAGGTGTGAATGAGGCCATCGATGTCCTCACCATGTGGATCGCAGAGCTGCTTCCAGGCGGTGGCTTCAAAACAGCCCTTTAGGGTGTCCATTGTCTCCTCAGACCATAACTCCACAGTGTGCATGGCCGGAGGTTGTCTGTGCACTAGGGGTTTGTACACCGGCCGGAGATGAACCAAGTTGTGATCCGATCTCCCGAGTGGGGGTAGTTGTGATGAGGTGTACGCCTCCTTAGTGTTTGCGTAGAATAAATCCAGTGTTTTATTGTCTCTAGTGTGGCATGTGACATACTGGGTGAACGTGGGTAGAATGGGAGACAGTGAAACATGGTTGAAATCGCCTGAGATGAGGAGAAGAGCATCTGGGTGTTCTGTCTGCAGCCTGCTGGTTACTGAATGGATGACGTCACGTGCTGTCCCAGCGTTCGCCGTCGGATTTGCATAAACAACAATGCAGATCACGTGTGAGTGTTCTCTCGGGAGATATGTAGGCCTCATGCTAACAGCTAGCAACTCAATGTCTTTGCTGCAGTGTCGTTGTTTAACAGTGATATGTCCCGGTCTGCACCAGTTGTTGTTAACATACATGATCACTCCACCGCCCCTAGTTTTGCCACTCTCTGGTGTTCGGTCAGCTCGTATCATGTGAAAACCCTCCAGCTCAATGTTAGCATCTGCTGCTAGTTCAGTTAGCCACGTCTCAGTAAACAAAAGGAGAGAGCACTCCCGGTAAGTGCTATCATAACGGGAGATAGCCGCTAGCTCATCTAACTTTCCCAGTATCGACCGTACATTTCCCATGACAACAGATGGAAGGGAGGGTCTGTACCTTATATTTTTTGTCCTCCGCCTTACTCCAGCCCGGCAGCCGCGGCGTTTTCGCCTCAGATCACTCGGTATGTCGAGTTTTTCCAATGGGACCGGGTGGCGGTTGAATGCTAGCAGCTGTTCTCTGCTGTATCGTATCCTGCTATAGACAGTGGCTCCGTCCACCGGCTCAGGAGACATTTAGGACGATCTGTGTGTCCGTGATATAAGTGGGGTGAAAAAAAAAAGACGGATCAAAAGAGAGAGGAAGGGAAAAAGACTCGGAATCGAGCCGCTGTTGCAAAAGGCAGCCGACTCGTGTGGCGCCGAGTAGTAGTAGTAAAATACAATTTTAAATGACCTTAACTATTGTACATGTCTTTTGTTGGTAAAAATATAACTATAGAAAGTCATGTGATATGTTGCACCATAACTAAATGAAGAGTCTGATGTTATTTGTTTACAGGTATTATGGCAATTATGACCCGATCACATCAACTCCTGTAAAAACAAAAACAAAATGTACCGTGACACCAGTGCCACCTGTATCAAGTATGGAAGGGTCACTTTCACCAGAACGGTGAGTACTCCAAACAATAGAAATGTAATAAACAATAATGTAGTTATTTATTTTTAGCTACACATAACTTTGATTGTCATCCAAATTCACAAGATGTATGGGCATTGGATATTTAAATGGAATAATTGCTTTTAGTGAGCTTGTCTGCAGTGACGAAGAGACGGTCACAGCTACTGAACTTTCACACCTGGAGGAGAGGTATAATTTTGTGTGAAATTTTATTTAGATTATCATTGTGTATTGCTGAAATGACATTGTATTGAGATTTTTTTATGACTATATTGCCATGAATAGGCACCTACGGGGCAGAGAGGAGAGACCCAGGTGCTGGACAGCAGTTTGTGGTGTTTAATAAGGAAACACAAATTTCCAACAGTGTACAAAAATAAACTTCCAAACCAGGTGAGCAGGTAGACGGTGGGATAAAACACAGGAATACATGTCAGAACAGGGGAAGGGTTCCGACGGGAGTGAGTAGATTCTAAGTTGAGACTCTGACAAGGAGTAGCTGACAAAGCCCATCTTAAATAGGGCAGGAAGTCAGTCATAATAAATGGCATCAGGTGTGGATCACATGAGCGGGCAGGTTTAGCTAATTACTAGGTATGAAATACGGAGCAACACATACAAGATAATAACAGGGTGGGAGTGTCTGGAGAACAAGGTGGTGACCTCATGTCAAGCAGAAAACACAATATAAACACTAAGACCTAGATGAACAAAGATGCCTAAAGGAACTGACAAAATAATGCTGAGAACAGGAGTTACATAAACAGAAATAAGTGTCAACTCGAAATACATCATACATCCAGGAACAGTGCACAGTAAAATAATCAGACAACTATGAGAAAATGCAGGAAATAACCAGAAGTAAGTAGAGAGCATGAGCATGGTGAAAACACCGCGCTCGGCCTCATGACATATATAGAGCTTATGGTAATTTATATGTCTATTACTGTTGTAATTACTCTCTCCACCCTTATACTGGCCTAAAGAAAACATCTGACAATTTTTGTTTAGCTTTCAGGAGATGAGTGTGGAAGAGGAGCCCAATGTGGACATGGACATGGATGAAATAAGTGACCTCAGAAACAGTATGTAAGTGACTAGGAGAATAAAGACATTATATCTTGAAGTGTAGTTATTAATAACTTTATGGTGGTAATGGTTTTCATCAAAAATCATCTAAGACTATAGACTGGAATGAGGTGGATGGTACTCAGAGTAACACATCAGATGAGGACTTCGTCCCTGGTCTTTGTATACGGTATGTTATTTTAACTACTTCTGGCGCCACACAAGTCGGCTGCCTTTTGCAACAGCAGCTCAATTCTGAGTCTTTTTTTCCCTTCCTCTCTCTTTTTAATCCGGTTTTTTTCACTCCATTTATATCACGGACACACAGATCGTCCCAAATGTCTCCTGAGCCGGTGGATGGAACCACTTATAGCAGGAGACGATACAGCAGGGAAGAACTGCTAGCACTCAACTGCCACCCGGTGCTAACGGAAAAACTCGACATACCGAGGGAACTGAGGCGAAAACGCCGTGGTTGCCGGGCTGGAGTAAGGCAGAGGACAAAAAATATAAGGTACAGACCCTCCCTTCCATCTATTGTCATGGGGAATGTACAGTCGTTACTGGGAAAGGTAGATGAGCTAGCGGCTATCTCCCGCTACGATAGCATATACCGAGAATGCTCTCTCCTTTTGTTTTCCGATACGTGGCTAACTGAACTAGCAGCAGATGCTAACATTGAGCTGGAGGGTTTCCACACGATACGGGCAGACCGAACACCAGACAGTGGCAAAGCAAGGGGCGGTGGAGTGATAATGTATGTTAACAACAACTGGTGCAGACCGGGACATATCACTGTTAAACAACGACACTGCAGCAAAGACATTGAGTTGCTAGCTGTTAGCATTCAATTCAATTCAATTCAACTTTATTTATATAGCGCCATTTCACAACAACAGTCATCTCATAGCACTATCAACTGTAGGGAGGACCCCCACAGTTGCAGAAAGACCCCAGCAATCAGGCGATCCCCTGTGAGCAAGCACTTGGCGACGGTGGAGAGGAAAAACTCCCTTTTAACAGGAAGAAACCTCCAGCAGAACCAGGCTCAGGGAGGGGCAGTCATCTGCTGCGACTGGCTGGGGGGTGAGGGGATAGAGAAGAAGAAAAGAACAGACATGTAGAGAGCAAACAGCACGATGGGGACTCAATCTATGGGAGAGAACAAACAAATGTTAATGACCAGCAAAAAAAAAATATTTCATAGAGAGTGAGGAAAGGAGTGAGGCCCAGTGCATTACTGGAGGTCCCCCGGCTGACTAAACCTATTAGCAGCATAACTAAGGGAGGGTTCAGAAAACACATGATCCCTCCCTAATTGTAGGCTATATCAAAAAGGTAGGTTTTAGCCCTATTCTTAAAAACAGAGATCGAGTCTGACTCCCGAATCCAGATTGGCAGCTGATTCCACAGGAGAGGAGCTTGATAACTGAAGGCTCTGCCTCCCATTGTACTTTTGGAGATTCTAGGTATTACAAGTAAACCTGCATTTTGGGAGCGTAGTGCTCTGTTAGGATGATACGGTAGTATCAGATCTTTTAAATAAAAAGGAGCCTGATTGTTTAGAGCTTTGTAAGTAAGAAGAAGGATTTTAAACTTAATTCTAAACTCTATGGGAAGCCAATGAAGGGAGGCCAGAACCGGAGAGATATGATCTCTCTTTCTAGTACCTGTTAAAACTCTTGCTGCAGCATTTTGGATCAGCTGAAGACTTTTTAAAGATGTTTTAGGACAACCTGATAATAAAGAATTACAATAATCTAATCTCGAGCTAACAAAAGCGTGGATCAGCTTCTCAGCATCACTCTGAGACAAGATGCTCCTAATCTTGGCAATATTACGCAAATGATAGAAGGCAGTCTTAGAAACAAATTTAATATGTGAATTGAAGGACAAATCCTGATCAAAAATAACTCCAAGGTTCCTCACAGAGCTATTAAGAGAAAGAGTAACTGCATCCAAACTGAAAGTTTGATTTGGAAAGGAATTTCTAAGGTTTTTTGGACCAACAAGAATGACTTCAGTCTTATCTGAATTTAATAGCAGGAAATTACAAGTCATCCAAACTTTGATTTCCTTAAGACAGGCTTCTAACTTGGCTAATTGATTAGTATCATCTGGCTTCATTGACAGGTATAATTGTGTGTCATCTGCATAACAGTGAAAATGTATACAGTCCTTTCTAATAATGTTGCCTAATGGAAGCATATATAAACTAAAAAGAGTAGGGCCAAGCACAGATCCCTGTGGAACTCCATGACTAAGCTTTGAGCTGAGAGAAAACTCATCATTTACATGAACAAACTGGAACCTATCAGATAAATAAGATCTAAACCACTGCAACGAAGTTCCATTAAGTCCAACATAGTGTTCTAATCTATCAAGTAGAATATTATGATCAATAGTATCAAAAGCTGCACTAAGATCTAAAAGGACAAGTACAGAAACTAGTCCATTATCAGATGCAATGAGGAGGTCGTTAGTGACCTTCGCTAAGGCTGTTTCAGTGCTATGATGGATTCTAAACCCAGATTGAAACTCCTCAAATAAACCATTTCCCTGCAGGTGGTCAAATAATTGCATAGCAACAACTCTTTCTAAGATTTTTAAAATGAAAGGGAGATTAGAGATTGGTCTATAGTTAGCTAAAGCTCCTGGATCTAGCGTTGGCTTTTTGAGTAAGGGTTTAATTACAGCCGTTTTAAAAGCCTGCGGTACATGGCCTAAAGTTAATGAAGAATTGATTATATGAAGAATAAAGCTACCAATAAGTGGGAAGACTTCTTTAAATAACCTGGTAGGAATAGGGTCTAAAAGACAAGTTGAAGGTTTGGATGAGGAAACTATTTTGTCTAACTCACAAAGGTCGATTGGAGTAAACTCATCAAGACAGACATCAATAGAAGGAGTTGTAGTAGTTACAGTATTTAAGTTAACTGTGGGAAGAATCTGATTGATTTTATCTCTGATGGATGAAATTTTATTATTGAAAAAGTTCATAAAGTCCTGACTAGTAAGCTCTAAGGGGATGCTAGGATTGACAGAGTCCTGACTCTTTGTCAACCTGGCTACAGTACTGAAAAGAAACCTGGGATTATTCTTGTTCTCTTCTATTAATGCAGAGTAATAACTCGTTCTAGCTTTTCTAAGAGATTTTTTGTAAATTAAAAGATGATTTCTCCAAGCTAAATAGATTTCATCTAAATTAGTAGAGCGCCATTTTCTTTCTAATTGACGAGTCTTCTGTTTTAAGCTACGAGTTTCTGTGTTGAACCAAGGAGTTAAAAATCTCTGATTAGACTTTTTCTTTTTTAAGGGGGCCACCAAGTCTAGAGCCTGATGCAGAGAAGCTGAAACACTATCCACCATGTTATCAATTACAGAAGGAGCAAGCTGTCTATAGCTTATTTCCGTTGTGTTGACACATGGCATAGAGGAAACAATCTGCATAAATTTGGAAACAGCATCATCTGAGAGGCATCTACTGTGATAATATTTTTCTTTAGGAGCCAAATAGTCAGAAATAGTAAAATCAAAGGTTAACAGACAATGGTCTGACAGTACAGGGTTATGAGGAGACACTACCAGATTTTCTATTTCTATGCCATATGTCAGAACAAGGTCCAATGTATGGTGGAGGTAATGAGTAGAATTTCCTACTTTCTGAGAAAACCCAATCGAGTCTAATATTGAATTAAAAGCCACATTAAGGCAGTCACTATCTACATCCACATGTATATTAAAGTCCCCTACTATAATTATTCTATCAGATTTCAGCACTAAATCAGCTAAGAAATCAGGAAATTCGGATAAAAATTCTGAATAGGTTGATGGGGGACGATAAACTATGGCAAATAAAATTGGGTTTAACCTGGAATTGCTAAAGTGCCCAATACTGAGGACCAGGCCCTCAAAGGAATTATAACATGTTTTTTGCTTTACATTAACTAGTAATTTGGAATGGTAAATTGATGCTACTCCTCCTCCACGACCAGAACTTCTGGGATTTTGACAGTTTAAATAACCAGAGGGGGTTGATTCATTTAAACCAACATAATCCTCTTGTCCTAACCAAGTCTCTGTAAGGGAAATTAAATCAATCTGATGATCAATTAACAGATCATGGACTAACAGAGACTTGGGAGTTAGAGACCTAATATTTAATAAACCACATTTAATTTTTAAATTATGAGGAGGAACAGAGGCCAAATCATTCAATTTAGAGGCTTTATGTTTAATTTGAGTTTTACCAATATTTTGCTTTATCACTTTGGGATGCTTATACATTATATTTTTATTTACTTTGGAGGGAGCAGACAACGATTCTCTGATGGGGAAGACAGGGGCTAAGCTGAGGGGTGGTGGATGAAGAGGAGCTGCAGAGAGGCGTGAAAGACTGCGACTCTGCTTCCTGGTCCCAACTCTGAGTAGTCAGGGTTTTGGAAATTTGGATAAAAAAGATGCCAGATTGTTAGATAAATGAGAAGCACCATCCAAAGTGGGATGAATGCTGTCTCGTCTCATAAGACCAGGTTTTCCCCAAAAAGAGCTCCAATTGTCAATGTAGCCCACGTCATTTGCAGGACACCACACAGACAGCCAGCGGTTCAAGGATGACGAGCGACTAAACATGTCATCACTGGTCAGATTGGGGAGGGGCCCAGAGAATACTACAGTGGCAGACATCGTTTTTGCAAAGTCACACACCGATTCTATATTAAGTTTCGTGACTTCCGACTGCCGGAGACGGATGTCATTAATGCCGGCGTGAATAACAATTGTGGAATATTTACAGTTACTTTTAGCCAGCATTTTCAAATTTGACTCGATGTCGCCTGCTCTGGCCCCAGGAATGCATGTGACTATGGCCGCTGGAGTCTCTAGGTTCACGTTTCTGACTACAGAGTCGCCAATGATCAGAGTTTTTTCCTCAGCGGGTGTGTCGCTGAGCGGGGAAAAACGATTAGAAACGTGAACAGGTTGGTGGTGAACCGGGGCTTTGCGACTAGGCTTCCTTCTCACCGTCACCCACCCAGTCTCCTCGCTGCAGAGGAGAGCCGGGGAACCGGTGACAGGGGGGGCTAAGCTAGCTAGCTCCGCTGCAGCTAAGGGGCGTCCGTCGAGATTAACTGGCGCAGACGGTGTTTCAATGCAGCGGAGCCGGGATTCCAAATCAGACAACCTCGCCTCGAGCGCCTCAAAAAGACAACATTTATTACATGCGGCCTACATATCTCCCGAGGGAATACTCACACGTGATCTGCATTGTTGTTTATGCAAATCCGACGGCGAACACTGGGACAGCGTGTGACGTCATCCATTCAGTAACCGGCAGGCTGCAGACAGAACACCCAGATGCTCTTCTCCTCATCTCAGGCGATTTCAACCATGTTTCACTATCTCCCATTCTACCCACATTTACCCAGTATGTCACATGCCACACTAGAGACAATAAAACACTGGACTTATTCTACGCAAACACTAAGGAGGCGTACACCTCATTACAACTCCCCCCACTCGGGAGATCGGATCACAACTTGGTTCATCTCCGGCCGGTGTACAAACCGCTAGTGCACAGACAACCTCCGGCCATGCGCACAGTGAAGTTATGGTCTGAGGAGGCAATGGACACTCTAAAGGGCTGTTTTGAAACCACCGCCTGGAAGCAGCTCTGCGATCCACATGGTGAGGACATCGATGGCCTCACTCACACCATCACGGACTACCTCAGCTTCTGTGTGGACGACACCATTCCCACCAAGACCATACGGTGTTGCTCAAACAACAAACCCTGGATCAACCCTGAGATAAAAACACTTCTGAGAGAGAAGAAGAGGATCTTCAGGTCGGGGAACAGGGAGATGCTGAAGTCCGTACAGAGGGAGCTGAGGAGAAAGATCAGAGAAGGCAAGGACAGCTTCAGGAAGAAGATGGAGGACAAGCTGCAACAGAGCGACATCAACGGGGTCTGGAGAAACCTTAAAACCATCTCTGGGCTCCAGAATACCTCCCCTCAGGCCACAGGGGACAGGGAGTGGGCGAACAATCTGAATCTGTTTTTAATAGGTTTGACCAACCGCCCTCCCCCCTGACTGCACAACAACCACTGCTGCCTCTAAAGACATCAAGTCCTGCTGCCCACTCCCCACTCCACCAACACCCCCCCACTCCCAACACACAGCCCCCCAACCTGACCCTGACCCTGACCAAGACCCAGGTGAGGACGGAGCTGAGGAAGATCAAGGCGAGGAAGGCGTCGGGACCGGACGGCTTCAGCGCAAAGCTCCTCAAGTCCTGTGCAGACCAGCTGTGTGGGATTGTGGCATACATCTTCAACCTGAGCCTGAAGCTGGGGAGGGTACCACAGCTGTGGAAAACATCTTGTGTGGTACCTGTACCAAAAACTTCCCACCCCAAAGACCTGAACAGCTACAGACCGGTGGCCTTGACGTCCCACATGATGAAGACCCTGGAGAGACTGCTCCTTGCTCACCTCCCCCCCCCCGGTGGGACCAGCGATGGATCCACTCCAGTTCGCCTACCAGCATGGCATTGGGGTGGAGGATGCGGTGATCTTCCTCCTTCACCGTTCTCTGTCCCATCTGGAGGAGCCCGGGAATGCAGTGAGGATCATGTTCTTTGACTTCTCCAGTGCTTTCAACACCATCCAACCGATGATCCTGAAGGACAAGCTGCTGTGCGCAGGGGTGGACCAGCACCTGTCATCATGAATCCTGGACTACCTCACGAACCAGCCTCAGTTTGTGAGAACCCGGGACTGTGTGTCCGACACGATCATCGGTAGCACGGGGGCCCCCCAGAGAATGGTTTTTGGCTCCCTTCCTGTTCACCCTTTATACTGCGGACTTCTCACACAATACAACACACTGCCATCTACAGAAGTTCTCTGATGACTCTGCGATCGTTGGCCTCATCTCCAATGGAGATGAAGCTGAGTACAGAGGGCTTATCCAGGACTTTATGGACTGGTGCCATCGGAACTGCCTCCAGATCAACGCGAGGAAAGCTAAGGAGCTGGTGGTGGACTGCCGCAGGCAAGGACAACCCCTCACAGCACCAGTAAATATACAGGGAACAGACATCGAGATGGTGACAGCCTATAAGTACCTGGGTGTTCATCTGAACAATAAACTAGACTGGTCATACAATACTGACGCACTCTACAAGAAGGGACAGCGCAGGCTGTTCCTACTGAGGAGACTCAGGTCTTTTGGTGTACAAGGGGCACTGCTGAAGACATTCTATGACACGGTGGTGGCATCAGCCATCACTTTTGGAGTGGTCTGCTGGGGCAGTGGCATTACCACAGCCGATAGGAAGAGACTGAACAAACTGATCAAGAAAACTAGCTCTGTCCTGGGGCAGCGCCTTGACCCAGCGGAGGAGATAGGAGAGAGAAGGACGGTGACTAAACTGTCATCTCTGCTGGAGTCCGAGTTCCACCCTATGCAGGACATACTGAATGCACTGAGAAGCTCATTTAGCAGCAGACTACATCATCCCAGGTGCACAACCGAGAGGTTTCGCAGGTCCTTCCTACCAACGGCTGTCAGACTGTACAACCTAAGCAGGGCTGCTCGCAGAGATAGCAAAAAGACGTAACAACCTAATAGTTTTGAATGCAAAAGATGCAATAGACTTAGACAATAGTCCCCTCCGGCATACAACTAGGAAAATACCGGTCGCTATGGAGGGTGAGAATATGTATGGGTACATAATCATACCATGTAGGATAGCTAAGTAGACGGTTGTGCTGTTTCATTCCATCTAGCAACAATGCTCCGCACTGTGTGTGTTTATATATCTATATATTTATTCCATCTAGCTACAATGCTCCGCACTGTTTGTGTTTATATATTTACATATTTATTCCACCTAGCTGCAATGCTCCGTACTGTGGGTGTTTATATATCTACATATTTATTCCATCTAGCTACAATGCTCCGCACTGTGTGTTTATATACTCATATATTTATTCCATCTAGCTACAATGCTCTGCACTGTGTGTCTGTATATATATATACAGTATATATATATATATATATATATATATATATTTATAGTAATATGTACATATGTATATTAGCTGCTCTTGCTTTTTTTTGTTTTTTTCTTGCCTTCTGATTGTTGCTCTGAGTGTTGCTATCCCTGTGCTGTTGCAATCCTGGAATTTCCCCATTGTGGGACTAATAAAGGCTTATCTTATCTTATCTTATTTTGTAATGTTTTCAAATGCATAAAAAAATCAAAAAAATGTTCTTCATCAAGTTTGTATAAAAGATTGACAAATCTTTCTAAGTTTGGTTGATATTGTCATTTAAGAGTACATTTACTCGGAACAAAAACATGTATAGCACACATTGTTTTTTAGAGAGCTGTGTTATTTCTTTAATTATTTTGGCCTTTGATGGTGTATTGAATTTTCCACATAAAACATTTACTTTCTTGAGTGGGATTCTTTTCAATTTTTCCACCCAAGGACTGGTGCAGCTCTGAAATCATGTGTATGTATTGAAAGTCTGCCTGTCATCGATGTTGATGAGACGGTCCATGACATCCAACGCAACGCAGAGCCGGCACCACCATGGCAGACAGACACCATACCACCAAACGTCCCTCCACCACTGAGGGTTCAGTGTGAAGAAGACATCAAAGGGAAGCGTGCCTTCATAGTGTATGAAGATAATCTGAAACAACTTGCTTCGTTCCTTGTGCTGCCAGTTAGAGGATGCCCATACATGTGCAAGGAAATGATGACAAACATTGTTTATTATCAGTATTGTTGATGCCACACTTGTGTACTTTCTGTACCTGTGAATGTGCATACCATAAACAGATATAACTGTAAAAAAATAACTGTAACCAATAGGTTACTGGGATGCAATGCAAATGTCATCCACCCTATGATGTCTCCATCCATGGAAACAAACATTATGGACTGGGTGAGTAACTGCAGCGGACTTTTTTTTAATTCTCAGTTGTAATTAAGGCCCAAAAAGTAGCTGTGTATCTGTACTGTTGGCTTAACACTAACATTTTTTTTGCATGGTACATGACAATAAAATTTAATAAAAACACCAAACTATGTCATAACATTGAACTTTTATTAATATAAACGATTGTTTGGATGTAAAATCACTTCACCATCAGTAAATGTTTTATACTTCTCTGTATTCAGACATGCACAAGGCCATCTTATCTGGAGCTGGAACTCACAACCCACCCTCAAGTTTGGGATGCAAGCCAGAGATTTCATGATGGCCTCTAACATTCTACTGTCAGGGAATAACTACAGCAAAGTTTCCCTATTATTTAAATTTATGAATATAGGTTTGCGGCCCGGAACACATTTCATATCATCCAGGACACCTACTGTGTGGACAGTATCAAGGATAGCTGGATGGAGAAAAGACGGGAGATAATAAACAGGATCCAAGACAGAGAAGTGGTGCTAATCGGTGCATTTTTATTTATTTTGTTTGGGGGGTGGGTTTGATGTGGAGAGATTATTTTTTTTTTCAATAAATTCACAGCTAATTAATTTCAGTCTGTTTCTATAGCTGATCGGAGGATGGACGGCCCCAGTCAATGTGCTCAGTACTGCACATATACGGCTATGGACCATGAAAGCAAAGACATCATTTCAGTTCGGACTGTTGACAAGCGTCAGACTGACCACAGCTCCGTTGTCATGGAGAAGAAGGCCTTTATGGACACCATGACCCAACTCCTCACAGAAGTGAAGGCAGTTGAAGTGTGCACTGATGCCCATTCACAGATCTTGGCACTCATAGGTAAGTGGGTATTAAAATTCTCTAGCTGAATATTTTAATTAGTGATGTAATTCAAAATGCAATATCTGTCATTCAGACCGTGGCATTTTTCCTGGTGTCAAGCAAAGCTTTGACATGTGGCATGAGGCCAAGAGTCTCGCTAAAAAGATCTCATCTGTAAGTCTTGCCAATCATTACAATATCCTAGCTATCCAGAAATGAATTCCGAAAAATAAAAGATGGATTTGTGTATGTACTCCTCAGGCAGCTAAAACGAAGGGACAGGCTGTGTCGCTTCTGTGGCTGCGTGATATCATTAATCGTTTTTGGCGGTGCTGTAACAAAGCTGCAATGCATGACGACTTCATGGTAGGTGCAACATTTCTTGTATTACTGCAACAACACAAATAATTGTGCTACCAGTGCCACTGTGCCTATCAGTGAGTTTGTTAAGAAAGTATCATCCTTGATGTGCAATTTTTCTTCGTTGGAGACAAAATGGGTTATACAGTTGTTATTGTTATCATTAAGCCCCAATATTAAAATAAAGGTATCACAATTTATTGATAAGTAAATTTAATGCACATTAGAAGTCACTTGATTTCTTGAGCCCTGTAATAGTTGAATTTAAAATTGGATTAACCAAGTAGAGAAGCCCAGACTTCCCTCTCTCTAGCCACCTTCTACAGCTCTTCAGAGGGGACACCAAGGTGTTCCGTGCCAGCTGGGAGTCAGAGTCTGCCCCGTGGTCTCATCCTCGGGGGATGTGTTCCAAACACCTGAAGTTGGAGGCGACCAGGAGGCGTCCTGATCAGATGCCAAAACCACTTCTGCTGGAGGCTTCCTATTGTTAAAACGGAGTTTTTGCTCTGCACTGTGGCTAAGTGATCCTCACAGGGATCACCTGATTGCTGAGGTCTTTCTGTAATTGTGGGGTCTTTATACAACACTTCAAAGTTCTATGAGCTGACTGTTGTTGTGAATTGGTGCTGTATAATAAAGTTGTATTTAAAAATGCCCTTTTTTTCATAGACAACTTTAGTTGAGGTTGATTTGCTTTATATTATATGATTACACTGTCAGAAAATGTAATATTGCTGAGAATTTAACTTTTATAAAATACTAACAAAACTTTGAGATTCTACAGTAATCAAATATAAATTTAAATATTTAAAGAATACTTTTTTATATAGATATGATGACTATGACTAGTGATTTTGTGTCAGATAGGATTACTGATGTGCTTATTTTCTGAAATTCATTGACTTTTTTACACAATGAGTATCAAAATGAAAACAACTGGAGTATTACTGAACTACAAATTATTTCAAAAAGTGAGCTTATTGAAGCGAATGCTATGCATATGTCTGATCAGGTATGTATAACTGAAGTTCTCAGTAATTTTACAAGGTTATACAAAGGTTGACAGTATTTCAGTTGTGCATTGAGGATAGGTAAGCCATCACTTGGTAAATCTGTAACAATGAATCAACAACACCCTTTACATATAAATTAGAAAAGGCACAAACAATGTCATGACATTTGAATAATAATTTATTTTAATAATATAATATATACCAATAACAATAATATAAAACAACCAAATAATAATATAAAACAGTAAATTTTAAATGACGGGAAAATGAAACAGAACCAACAACTTGTCACTTCCTGGTTTTTGATACCCTGATGATGCACCTTGTACCATGGATGTACATGTGGACCTGCCACAGACCAGGAGCGTGAGCTAGCGGCCTGGAACAAACCCAGTGTATTGTCCATATGGATCAGGGTAGCGGTCCCCGATTGCCCACACACAGCAACTGGGGATGACCAACCAGTTTCCCTGGCCCAGAGAGCCATGCTGCTAAAGTATAAAATGCCTATAGGCAGCATAACAGTACTCCTGGTTGTCATCTCCAGGCTTTCTTGCCGGCATGACTACCAGCAAGTCCTCCCTGTACTGCCTGTGAATACACAAGTTGGCTTCATCAAGGCAGTGCAGGGAGAAGTGTGGCTTCTGGCTAATACACTGAAATGGTTCCTGGCCGCAGCATTTCCTCTCCCGATCTGTGGGCATGTCCCTACAGTTGCCACATGTACACCATGGCACACAAGGTAGATCCATCGGTGATGGTGCACCATGCCATCTTTGGTGCATCATCAGGACATCAAAAACCAATCCTGGCTGCCTGAGAAAAAGCTCCCTGCCAAATTCTCTGTGCTCCTCCAGGGTCATCGAGTTGAGGAGCTCCTGAGAAGACAGATATGACCCAAAAAATTTTTAGTATGGCTTTAAACAGAATCATGTAGGTAAAAATATTGTTTATCCAGTTCAAATAATTTTTGATATGATATGACAAAAAGTACTGTGATATGATGCAAATGATCTAAAGAACGAATATATACAAATCTCTGTCCGAACCCTTCTCTCCTTGCAGAGCCAAGATTCTCTCCTCCTACTGTCCATCTCTCTGTTTGCCTTGCCTCTTCTTCTTCCTCCTGCTCTACTCCTTCTTCCACTTTCCTGACCTCTTTGTGGTCCTTTGATCTGTCTATCCTAGGATGAGAACAGACTGTTATGCCAGCCTTATAACTGGACTGAGTAAACCAAGACAAAGCCAGTAGTTTCACACTGCCATGTTAATTCATCACACTGTTACCACAGATTCATCGATATTGTCACCGTCTATGTCCTTACTCCTGTGGTTCTCTGCCCCCTCCCGCCTCTCCCTCTGCCTTGACCACGCCTGACATCAGTCAAGCTGGCATCGGAGGTATCTACCTCGGGCTGCAAAATAAGGCAATGGGTTAGCCATAGCAACAGCTCGTTTTAGAGCGGCATTCTTAGCTAAAGCGCTGAACATAAACAAACCACAAGAGTATGTTACAGCATATCTGCAAAAAACATTCTACCAACAGCAAAGTCCTTAAAGTCAACTACAGTTTTGCCATGATTACATTATCAAAATTATGTAATTATCATGTTCAATCATGTCTGTAAAATGTTAGCATTACTATAAATTATTAATGTGAATTAATAATTAATAATAATTAATGTGTAATAATTAATATGACAGTAATTTAAAAAAATGTCAAATGGAGATAAACATCAAAGAAGCCTCGGTTAAAATCACTGGGCACTATACCACAAAAAAATGTATATCTTGACATGATTTCAGTGGCTCGTAATCAGAAAGAAGCTGATTTCCATATGTTGCACCCTTTGAACGACAGGACTCAGTCTTCTGTTTGGCAACTTCATTACTCCCGGTTCTGCATTTTGTTTTGCTTTGTTTTTTCTATAATCGTTTGTCTGAGCAGCCGGACCTGAAAGATGACGACCCCACATTTTTTTCTTTTACCAGAAGAGACCATACAAAACAGGAGCACAGTGATGACGTGTTGTCGCTCAACTGACCTCACTCTCTCGCTCTGTCCCAGCAATGAACTAACTCAGAATTATACATGCAAAATGTGATAGGATTGATACAAGACCAGATTAAAACATATTCCTCAGCATCACAGCATAGACCTGTGATAGATTTCTAGGGCACAACACCCTCCCCCACTAAAAAAAATGTTGCCTAACATTCGCTCTACCACTACACAGACAATATTTAACACATCTGTAACAACATTAGAACACTCTGGGTATGGTGAACATGTGAACTGTTGTCTTTTTCTTTTTTAAACACGCATTACAGACTACAAGTGCAAGTAATATTAGTTAATTCAACTTCTTGTGGTCGTAATACTAAGCTAAATGTCCTAAGTCCATCAGTATTGAAGGGTGAATAGTCCATTGAAGGATTGGTGGGCCCTCCCAGTCTTCACAAAGGGACAAGGAAATTACCATGTACACCCAACCTTATGTTTCCTACACATTTTGGTGTCACGCATTTCATCTCATTAAGTCTATATATCACTGTTTTTCTTTTGTTTTTTTACACAGCAATCGTGACACTATTGTCTCATTTTTAAGTACACAGATAACCATACCCCTATAAACTAACATTCAGTAAACAATAGCTAAAATGTGAAATGAACGACTAAATCAATGAATTTAGTTATGAATAGCATAACATTCTCTCATTCATCCTTAGAGAAAGGATACATGAACAATGGTCTCATAGAGGGATCATGGCTGATTCTCAGGGGCTGCTTCAAGCTGACACCACATGTCTTCAGAGGTCTGAACGTTGGCTGACCCAGCTGATCATAGGTGTAGATGCGTTTGGGTGGCCTGGCTCTTACTGGTCTTGCCCTTTGCATCTCCGGGTCACTCTCTTCATTGTCAGATTCAGCACTCCTCTCTTCACTCTCAGGTTCAGCAGCAAGAACATCGATCTGCTCCACCGTGCTTGGGCAGCACGGTGGTACAGTGGTTAGCACTGTTGCCTAACAGCTAGAAGGTTCCAGGTTTGAATCCCCAGGCTGGCAGGGGTAGGAACCTTTCTGTGTGGAGTTTGCATGTTCTCCCTGTGCTGCGTGGGTTTACTCCGAGGGCTCCGGTTTCCTCCCACAATCCAAAGACATGCATGTTAGATTAATTGGTTGTTCTAAATTGTCCCTAGATGTCTGTCTCCTATAAGCCCTTAGAATAGAAGGTTAGTACAAGTGAAGCGCTTTGAGTGGTCTTTGAAACTAGAAAAAGTGCTATATACAGTGGGGCAAAAAAGTATTTATTCAGCCACCAATTGTGCAAGATCTCCCACTTAAAAGATGAGAGAGGTCTCCAATTTCCATCATAGGTATACCTCAACTATGAGAGACAAAATGAGAAAAAAAAAATCCAGAAAATCACATTGAAGGATTTTTAATGATTTAATTGGTAAATTCCTCAGTAAAATAAGTATTTGGTCAATAACAAAAGTTCATCTCAATACTTTGTTATATATCCTTTGTTGGCAATGACAGAAGTCAAACGTTTTCTGTAAGTTTTCACAAGGTTTTCACACACTGTTGCTGGTATTTTGGCCCATTCCTCCATGCAGATCTCCTCTAGATCAGTGATGTTTTGGGGCTGTCGCTGGGCAACATGGACTTTCAACTCCCTCCAAAGATTTTCTATGGGGTTGAGATCTGGAGACTGGCTAGGCCACTCCAGGACCTTGAAATGCTTCTTACGAAGCCACTCCTTCGTTGCCCGGGCAGTGTGTTTGGGATCATTGTCATGCTGAAAGACCCAGCCACGTTTCATCTTCAATGCCCTTGCTGATGGAAGGAGGTTTTCACTCAAAATCTCACGATACATGGCCCCATTCATTCTTTCCTTTACACAGATCAGTCGTCCTGGTCCCTTTGCAGAAAAACAGCCCCAAAGCATGAAGTTTCCACCCCCATGCTTCACAGTAGGTATGGTGTTCTTTGGATGCAACTCAGCATTCTTTTTCCCCCAAACACGACAAGTTGAGTTTTTACCAAAAAGTTCTATTTTGGTTTCATCTGACCATATGACATTCTCCCAATCCTCTTCTGGATCATCCAAATGCTCTCTAGCAAACTTCAGACGGGCCTGGACATGTACTGGCTTAAGCAGGGGGACACGTCTGGCACTGCAGGATTTGAGTCCCTGGCGGTGTAGTGTGTTACTGATGTAGCCTTTGTTACTTTGGTCCCAGCTCTCTGCAGGTCATTCACTAGGTCCCCCCGTGTGGTTCTGGGATTTTTGCTCACCGTTCTCGTGATCATTTTGACCCCATGGGGTGAGATCTTGCATGGAGCCCCAGATCGAGGGAGATTATCAGTGGTCTTGTATGTCTTCCATTTTCTAATAATTGCTCCCACAGTTGATTTCTTCACACCAAGCTGCTTACCTATTGCAGATTCAGTCTTCCCAGCCTGGTGCAGGTCTACAATTTTGTTTCTGGTGTCCTTTGACAGCTCTTTGGTCTTAGCCATAGTGGAGTTTGGAGTCTGACTGTTTGAGGTTGTGGACAGGTGTCTTTTATACTGATAACGAGTTCAAACAGGTGCCATTAATACAGGTAACGAGTGGAGGACAGAGGAGCCTCTTAAAGAAGAAGTTACAGGTCTGTGGGAGCCAGAAATCTTGCTTGTTTGTAGGTGACCAAATACTTATTTTACAGAGGAATTTACCAATTAATTCATTAAAAATCCTTCAATGTGACTTTCTGGATTTTTTTTTCTCATTTTGTCTCTCATAGTTGAGGTATACCTATGATGAAAATTGGAGACCTCTCTCATCTTTTAAGTGGGAGAACGTGCACAATTGGTGGCTGACTAAATACTTTTTTGCCCCACTGTAAGTACAGGTCCCTTACCCCCCCCTCCCCCCACCTTCTGCCAGCTGTTCCTCAGACATGATTGCATCCTCTTGTCCTTCTCGCTGCCTCTCCATTTTTGGATAAAATTCACCTGCTTCTGGGTTTAGGTGATGAGCAGCCTGTCTTGTTGTTGTCCATACCTGGTAGTCTTCTTCACTGGAATTATCTGAGTCTGCCAGGTCAGGGTTACATTGACTTTCTGATTATTTCTCACTGTTTGTTTACCTTTATTTCTTTTACTTTTTGCTTCCCAACAGGGAATAGTGACCTCTGGTTTTTCAACCAGATGGGCATGGCAAGAGTAGGTTTCGGTGTAACACTCGTGATCTTGCATTACCTTGCAGTGGTTTGACCACATACACTGGGCTGTTAGGAGCCATCCTTTCTCTGATGACTTGTCCTCCCAGTAGCTACACAACTTCCCAGGGCCACCTCTAGGTGTTAAATTTCTAACCAACACATGATTGCCTGGTTCAAGGGTGGAGCTCCAAGTGTATTGGTTGTAGTTTCTTTGCTCCCTTTTTTGTACACTTTTTCATGTTTCCCAATGCAATGGCATAGGCTTCTTGCATAGCTTCGCTCCACTTCTCTGCATAACCTGTATATGTCTGGTTCTCTTTTTCTCTCACTTTTGGGAACACTAGGTCGACTGGCAAGATTGGGTCATGGCCAAAAAGGAGGAAGAAAGGAGAGAAACCTGTGGCTTCATGTACACTCTCCTCAAGTGTGCGCAGCATGCCTAGCAGCGTCCTGTTGAAGCGCTCTGCCGGATTTGCTTGGGGATGATATGGAGAAGTGCGGGAGTGATGAATACCACAATAACTCTGGAGCTTGTGAAAGAGGTTGTTTTCAAACTCTTTGCCTTGATCATGGTGTATTTTAATTGAAAACCAAAGTGCATGATAAAATCCTCAAAAGTTTTCTGGCTGCAGTCTTCCCAGATTTGTCCTTTGCTGCATAAGCCTGCGCATATTTGGTAAAATGGTCCACAACCACTAGTATATATTC
The DNA here is from genome assembly GCA_020510985.1 of Pholidichthys leucotaenia. Lineage (NCBI taxonomy): Eukaryota > Metazoa > Chordata > Actinopteri > Cichliformes > Pholidichthyidae > Pholidichthys > Pholidichthys leucotaenia. The sequence goes on along the minus strand of CM035849.1, from coordinate 255,355,641 downwards.
TCTTTAAAGCCAGGAACTCTAATTTGCCCAAGTGCAATTTGTACTTCCTCTCTGCTGCTGTCATGGTTCTGGATCCGTATCCTATGACTTGAAGAGACCCCTCTTGCCGTTGATATAACACTGCACCTAGCCCTTCTTCTGAGGCATCCACATGCAGGACAAAGGGTTTCTCCAGATCTGGGTATGCCATGATAGGAGGGTTTGTCCGTTGGTCAACTATACTGTTAAGTATTCGTTGGTGGGTCTCAATCCACTGAACTGGATAGGATGGTGGAAACTGAGTGGGTTGATGACCAGTCCCCCTTTTCTTTTGATTGTTCTTCTGAGCTGACTTTGGTTTGGCTAGCAGCTCATACAGGGGCTTGGCCATACAGGAAGTCTGGTATGTAGGGTCTGTAGTAACTGAGAAGACCCATCAACTTTCTCACCTCCCAAACAATGGTTGGCGCCTCGTGTCTCAGGGCCTGCACTGCCTCAACTTCTTTGGGGTTCACTGTGTATCCCTCCTCAGATATTATGCGACCCACATAACACACCTCCCGTTTGAAGAAGTCACACTACTTTGGTCTTAACTTTATGCCACACTGTTTTTATCGCTGTAGCACCTGCCTCACATTTTGGATGTGTTGTTCAAAACTGTGACTGAATACCAGTACCTCATCCAAATATGGTACACAAATTTAATCCCTAAGATCCCCCAGGCATCCCTCCATGTAGTGCTGAAAAGCAGTGGGGGCATTGGTCAGTCTGACACATACAGTACTACAGGCAAAGAGTATGACGAGCAGGACTTTTGGATCCAGCCTCTGTTGAGTAGATCTTGTAGGTGTGTTTTTACTTCTTGGTAGAGGTGTCGAGGTATCACATTGTATGCTTTCTGCATAGGGATGTTATCTTTTAGCTGGATGTCCATCTCCATCTTTTACACACCCAGTGTCCCAGTCATCCTTTACAAAGACATCACACTCCTCTCTCAGCATCTGCTGTACTTGTTTCCACTGGTCGTCGGACAGATGACTCAGGTTCACAGGTGGATCCAAGGGTTCACCTTGTGATATATGGCTGGACTGCTCTTTAGGGGGTGTGACATTGCTGGGAGATGGCCGAGGCTCCTGGCCCTCCACAGGTTTTGTCTCCAGTAGGTAGATTACATCTACACTTTATAGCCAGCCAAGTGCTGTGCGACCACACAGCATGATATCATTGTCAGTTTGGTTCTCAACAGTCACTGTTATTCTTTTACTGCCCTCTTGTGGTAGCTGTATTAACTGCTCTCTGATGGCCAATCCTGTGGGCCATGGTGTTTCCAGATTTGATTGCAGCACTACCTGTGATGCAGTCAGCATTCTCTTGTTCAGGTGACCACATTCCACCCCCATGGTTTTCCTTCTTGGTATGGTCACAGGTTGTTTGCCTAGTCTGGCTATGTGGGGTCTGCTTTCATTCTTTTGTCTCTTTAGGATGGACAAGACAGCTCTGGCAGTTCTACACCCTACTTCAAGTGCCGAGAACAATCTCTGCACCATGTGACCAGATGGGAAATAATTTTCAGGTGTGTTAATTGTCAGTGCTAATTCGTCAATTACATTAAACCCTATGATTGGGTGATTGAGTTTACTGCTGGAAACTAGAATTGGAACAAGAACTGGTTTATCGCTCATTCCAGACACAGTATTTTTAGACAGGGTAAATTCAATTCCCATCCATCCCTCATATGGAATGTTGGTTCCATTTGCTGCTGAGAGGTCTAATTCACTTTCTTCAGAATCAGAATCAGAATCAACTTTACTGCCAAGTATGCTTACACATACAAGGAATTTTACTTATCACTAAGGTGCGCTTGTGTTAAGCGCTCCCTAATGACGCGGCAGCCATATAGGCGCCTCATACAGTGGGGGTAAAGAGGGGGAGGGGGAGGGGGAGGGGGTGACACATTAGGCAGAGAGAAAAAACATAGTTATCAAAATAGAGCTCAAGTGAGCAAGATTGTGATCACATAGAAAAAAAACCTCTAATTGCACACTTAGCAGACAAGATACAGATCCACACATTAACAAAGCAAGAGAGAGACCAGTGTGTGTATGTCAGTCATGTGATATCAGTGTGAATGCAGTGTGTGAAGTATCAGTACTGGTGGACAACAAAAATCTTCTCCTAGGCAACGGCTAGATGTTATGTCCATGGTGTTCTAAAACACAGATAACATGTCCACAGAGTTCATCTCTCTTCAGTGCATGTCAGATGGTAAAATTCCATGTTAGTCACATGATGACGCTGTCCTTGGAGAGTTCAAATTGCTGCACATCAGAATGTTTGGGTTGAGAGAAGCCAAAACTCCCTTCTGCCTTATCTTTCCTCCTGGAGGAATGAGTTCTCCCAAGGGTGTCGAATCAAGGCCTGATGAGCACAGTTCACTTAGAGCAGGGGTGTCAAACTCATTCCATGGAGGGCCAAGACCCTGCAGGTTTTACTTCCACCCAGTCTCTTCAGCAGGTGTTTTCACTGATCAGCAATCAGTAGGAAGAAATTCAGAGAAATCACCTGTTGAAGACACTGGGTGGAAGTAAAACCTGCAGGGTCTTGGCCCTCCATGGAATGAGTTTGACACCTGTGACTTAGAGCATAGAATTTTCATCTCTCATGCGATTCTGTGCTTCACAATTTACATTATTCACAGGCTTTAAAATCATTCCCTGGAGAGCACCCAGCGACTCCAAGATGTTTCCCACCTTCCAATTCCCACTTTCAAGTAGCTCTGCTACTGGTCTCACCTCAGCTCCTGGCAGGTATCTCTTTTTCCAGTCTGCTCTGACAATTAACACTTGCGAGCCAGTGTCCCATAAAACTGCAGTGTCAGCACCACCGAACGAGGCTCAAACGAGGCATCTCTTCCCCACCAGCTTGGCAGTTTGTTGTTGTTTACCAGTTAGAGGTGCTTTTAGGTTGAACTGGTTACATTTGTCTGTCCTCTCCTCAGGACACAGCAGGGTTTCAATCTTACTGGTGGTGGCTGAGATGGTTCTTGTACAACAACCAGCAGCCCAATGCTCTGTGCTGCCACATTAGTAGCAGTGGTTACACTTCCCTCTCAGGGTCAGACACCTGGCACTGCTGACATTGTCTGATGCTCACCAGTCTGGGCTGTGGCCTATATTTTCTGTTTGGCTGCTCATGCACTTTCATGGCTTGGGGCTTAGGAGTCTGGCTGAGGCTTGCAATGTGCATGGTGAGGTTTTGGATAGCCTCTTAAATAGCTTCATTGCCTTCCTCGACCTTCTCTATCAATGTGTCTCACTTGTGTGCTTCACCGTGTTTGTTCTTACTGTTTGATTTTGTCACGACCTGAACTATCTTTTCTCTGCGTTCAGGTTGTCCAGTTCGCTCCTGCTCCGGGGTAGTCCGTGCCGGGTCTTCCTTGGCCCGCTCTTTGACAGCGCCCAGCTGATTGCCAGCTGTCTAGTTCAGCTGCGCTGGGACAGCTGTCTCCTATTTCCAAATCATCTCCCCCATTTAAGCGAGCAGCCGAGAGTTACTCGTCGCTGCGACCTCGCTATGGGAAGACGTTCCTTGTGTTCCCACGACTGTTAGCTCCTACGTCTAGCTTCAGTCCGCCGTTACCTCGGCGCTTCACCCAAAGTAAGTGTTGCGACTCGGCGTGTATTTTTTCCCTCGCCGCCTCTCTAGCCTTTCTCCCTGGGTGGTATGTTTCCCTTAGTTCTGTGTGTGTTTTAGCCCCACGTGGCTCTTTACTTTTCTGTTCGTTATTTTGTGTAGTGTGTGCTTTGTTAATAAACTACGCTAACTCACTGGTCGCCCTCGTATCTCCTTTCCTGGCTCGTGAGAGCCAGAGTTATGACAGTAGGTCGCAGCCCAAGTGAGACGGCCGCGACCGTGAGTTGGCTGTAAGGACTCGACGCCTTTTTTCCTCTTCCTCTGGGTACGGGCGAGCCAGTATCATGTCTCCTTCCAAGGGACTCATGCGGCACCCAGGCCACGATCTCTCGGAGACTCTGGACCTTGTGGACGGAACGTTATTCACCACGGACCTCTACGATGCCCCCAGCGAGATACGCTGGCGCCTGGAGCTCGCCGAGGGTATGCTTAACTGCTTTTCTCACTACTTCCTTCTCCCCGAGGTTAAGGCAAGGTGGGCAGACATCTCTGTGGCCTGGGAGAGGCTCCGTAGGCTGGAGGAGAACTCCGGCAGGAAGCCGAGGACAGAACGCCTTCGCTCCTCGCTTCGGAATCCCGCTCCTGCCGCCGATCCAGTCCAGGAGTTCGCCTCACCCAGGGGTGATCCCCAGGATAGAGTGACGTCAACCGGGTTTCCCCCGGAGAAGATGAGAATGACAGCGATGCGCATTGCGGATCGAGTGGCAGCCGCTTCTTCCGCCGCCGTTCCCCCCGTAGCCATGAAGAACGTGATTGCTGCGGTCAGGCTGGTCGAGAAGAACCCGGAGCTGAACGATTATCCGGAATACGCTGACCTGTTGGCTTCGCTCATCGCACAGGAGCGGCGTTTTCCCGACCTCACGTTCAGAAGACGTCGCTCCCAAATTCCCCACTCATCTCAGCGAGAGTCCCGTCCGGATCCCGCTCCAGGAAACCACACGAATTCCGCCTCCCAGCCTGCTGTTGCTCCCGTGTCTCGCCGAAGAAGTGAATCAGCTGCTCCCACTCCTGGGCCCGCTCTCCCCGCTGTCCCGTCAGCTTTGGGCCCCCAGCTCTCCTCAGCTGTTTCACCCCCCTCTTCGTCATTCACTCCGGCCGCTGGGAGAAGCGCAAATTCATCTCCAGGTGTTCTAGGTCCCGATCCGGTGCGGGTAGCACCGCCTCATCTGTCCGGGGGGTTCCCCACTTCTATCCGGTTGGGAGAAGAGAGACTCGAGTCCCTTGTAGCGGGTTCCACCGGCCCTCCGGGAATCAGGCAAGTGTCCTTTCATTCTCCTCCCATTATGAGTGAATTGCCTTGTTTGATTCCTGGGGGAGGAGTTCAGGGTTCACAGTCCCCTGAGCTCTCTCCTCCCGCTGCAAAAACTGAATATGAACCTGCGTCCTCTGTGTCTCTTCCCCTTGAGTGTGCCCCGGTGCCAGGTGTACACCGCTGCGCGAGGAGGAGGCGGCCTGCGGCCCTGGAGGGTTTTGCCCCAGCCCCGCAGCCACGTTATGGGCAGAGGAGAAGGTCGAACTGCCTGTTGGAGCCGGCGCCGACGATTAAGCGTCCCCGGGTCTCCACGGAGGAATGGTTCGGCCCAGCAGAGTCCAGATCTCCTGCCCCCACGCCAGGTGGGCTGTCGACGCGGTCTTCGGCATTTGGAGGTCGTTTGACTGTGGAAACCATCATGCCGGCTGCGGAGCTATTCGCAGTCGAGTTGGAGCCGGAGGACAGAGTCCTGCACGCTGAGCCCGGAGCATCGAAGTCCTGGATGGCGGTAGAACCCGAGATCAGGCAAGTGCTCTATTTTGTTTCTCTCTTCTCTATTCTGGAGCATTATTGCCTGTCTCTCGGGGGGGCAGGCCGGGTGCAGCCGTCTGCTGCGCTCGAGCCTGTTCCGCCGGGCTCTGCCGCTGCCGGTGATCCTGATCCCGGTTCCTTTTGTCCCTCTGAGCCTCTCCCCAGGGTCACCGGAGACGAACCTGCTCTGGGTGCCATCTCGGAGGTTCCGGTTCCCTGCACGGTGTTCGCCTCAGATGCTGCGCCCGGAAGTGCTGTCTCGGTCCAGCTGGAGTCCACTGGGAGTGTTTCGCCGGTCCAGCTGGGGTCCACCGGGAGTGTTTCGCCGGTCCAGCTGGGGTCCACCGGGAGTGTTTCGCCGGTCCAGCTGGGGTCCACCGGGAGTGTTTCGCCGGTCCAGCTGGGGTCCACCGGGAGTGTTTCGCCGGTCCAGCTGGAGTCCACCGGGAGTGCTGTCTCAGTCCAGCTGGGGTCCACCGGGAGTGCTGTCTCGGTCCAGCTGGGGTCCACCGGGAGTGTTTCGCCGGTCCAGCTGGGGTCCACCGGGAGTGTTTCGCCGGCCCGATCGGGGTCCACCGGGGGTGCTGCGCCGGTCCGGGTAACGGTTAGTGTGGGAGCTGGAGGATTGTGTTCGCCTGACGTCTGGCTGACTTCGTCCCTTGCCTCCATCATTTCTCCTCCTGCCGCTGTTGGGGTTCCTCTCGCCCGGGCCAGTTTCCCCCTACCCTTGTTGCCATTAGATGGCAGGCTAACTTTGCCCCTGGCCTCCATCTCTTCTCCCCCTACTACTGTGGGGGTTTTTCTCACCTGGGTCAGTTTCCTCCTGCCTTTTCCCTCAGGGAGGAAGCTGCACCAAGACCTCTCCCTCAGCTCTCCGTGGTCTGAGGTCACGGGACGACCGCCTGGGAAGCCATCTGGCTGGTTCGGTGATCTGGGTCGGCCTCCGGAGAAACTGTGTCTCCTAGCCTGGGACTCGGGTAGGCCACCCGAACTGGTGTTGTGGTTCCTGGCCTGGTGGAGTTCGGGCCGCCCGCCGGACAAGCTGTCATCGCCTGCCCCGCTCCACCTGCTGACGTCCTGGAAGAATTGACTGACTGTTTGTTGCCTTGCGTTTGATTGTCCTCCCTAATTTAATACTTTTCAGGACATCAAACAACTCTCTGCCCTAGAGTCCTTATTGTGGGGTTATCCCAGTTAAAATTTCCTTGGACTATTTTCTTTGTTTTATAATCCCAGTATGATCCTATTCTAATTTCTCCTTAAGTAGCATTTGCTTCACATTGCCTGGCCTCATTCCGAGTAGTCTTGTTTTCCAGTATTTATATCCTCCTCCAGACTGTTTAGTGACACTTTTGTGCTAATACGTGTTTGAGGAGTTGTTCCTTTTGTATTTTTATCTTCATGCCAATTTGCAGTTCCAGGCTCTATTTTTGGATCTTATGCCCGGTTTGCATCCTTTGTATATTCTGTTTTGGTCGGGGTTTACTTGTGTAAGTCTATTTTTTCAGAGTTTTGTAGTTCTTGGCCTTGGGGACATGAGTTTTTTTTTATTGTCCTCACCCTAAGTTATTGTGAACTTTTTCCATGACTGTGTCGCTATGTCTCTGCATTTTGGTTCTTGTCGTTTCTCCCCACCTCCTGTGGTCACCTGCACAGACCGTCTGGCCTCTGCAGGGGAGGGGGTGATGGTTTTTTTTTTGGGGGGGGGGTTAAGATTATTATGGTATCTGACCCTATACTGTATCTAGGTTTTTTTTTTTTTTTCCCCTGCCTCCTTTTTCTGGTCCCTCCCTTTCTCCCAGATCTGGCCCCCACCGCCCTCCCTGGTCTTCCCTCGGGGGGGGGGGGGGGGTTAGGCCGCTCCAGGAGGCGCGGCTCGGGGGAGGAGTACTGTCACGACCTGAACTATCTTTTCTCTGCGTTCAGGTTGTCCAGTTCGCTCCTGCTCCGGGGTAGTCCGTGCCGGGTCTTCCTTGGCCCGCTCTTTGACAGCGCCCAGCTGATTGCCAGCTGTCTAGTTCAGCTGCGCTGGGACAGCTGTCTCCTATTTCCAAATCATCTCCCCCATTTAAGCGAGCAGCCGAGAGTTACTCGTCGCTGCGACCTCGCTATGGGAAGACGTTCCTTGTGTTCCCACGACTGTTAGCTCCTACGTCTAGCTTCAGTCCGCCGTTACCTCGGCGCTTCACCCAAAGTAAGTGTTGCGACTCGGCGTGTATTTTTTCCCTCGCCGCCTCTCTAGCCTTTCTCCCTGGGTGGTATGTTTCCCTTAGTTCTGTGTGTGTTTTAGCCCCACGTGGCTCTTTACTTTTCTGTTCGTTATTTTGTGTAGTGTGTGCTTTGTTAATAAACTACGCTAACTCACTGGTCGCCCTCGTATCTCCTTTCCTGGCTCGTGAGAGCCAGAGTTATGACAGATTTATGTCTGGAGCTTTCTTTTTCAGTCTCTTCATTTTCCTCAGTTACAGCTGCCACTTTTATTGTCCTTGTTTTTAGGGTGGTTGACATTTGTTATTTCTCTCCATTTCCAGGCTGTATGCTGTTGTCATTTTTTCCAACAGAACTTCATCCTTTACCTTCGGGTCTTGTAAGTATGGCTTTACATCTGCTCCAATGGAGTCATCATGGATGCCAGTGAGTACTGTTTGGAGAAACTGATTTTGTACCAGCTCGAGGCTGTACTTTAGTGCCGACTCCCCTCTCTAAAGGATGACTTGTTGCCTCAAGTCCATGGCTTGCACCAAAAACTGAATTGGCATTTCCCGTGGCTCTTGAATTGCATGTGTGAGGGAGTGATACAATTCTGTAGCATCTTTTTTGATATAATGAGTCCTTAATTGTCAGGAGCCGAGCCGGCTTGGTTTCCCCGGCTCGATCCTGCCCTCCCTGTGGGTCTGGGTACCGTTGAATATGTGTTTATTATGTATCTCAGTGTGCCTCCCTCACTCTCAGCTCCTGTCCGGCTGGCGGCTGTTTGACAGCCGCTCTGACCTTCTTTCTGTGAGTGCTGCTGACAGCAGCCGGCCTGGCCACTCCCCCTCTCTTGTTAGTACCAGCTGTGTCTATTCCTGTGTGCCATCTTCCCGCTCCTCGCCCAGGTGCTGCCAATTTCACCATGACCAGCAATGCATGTACTTAAGCAGCTTGTGCCAGTCACGCATTGCTCTGTCTTCAACTAACTGATCGTGTTGTCTGCTGCGTTGTTCAGAGATAACCTGATTCAACTATATGCCACGATGTGTAGCCACTCCGCATCACTGTGGTTCTCTTGTGCCTGCACAGCGATACTGGCTGTGGGATGCCAGCGTGGCTGCACATCTCTCTTCATGCGTTCGCTGGGTGATGCCGGCCCTCGAATGCCCATTGTAAGTGATCACTGCATTTTTTGTATGTCTTCACCCTTTTGGAAACTGTGTGACATTTTCTTAATAAATGTGTGTGGTGAACCCAGCACGTAAATCCTCATCATTTCACCCCTCGACGTGTGCTGCATAAAAGCGCATGGAGAGGTTCATGGCATTAATATCTGTCTGGGCCTTTAGTGTCAAATCAGCTCTGCTCTCCAGGTAACTCTTCAGTTTTGTTCCAGGAACTATGGCCTGAATAACAGCTTCAACAATTTCTCCTTCATCATATCTCTTTTTAATGCTCTTTGGACCTGCCTTTCCAGACTGGTATAGTGAAGTTTATCTTTTTGATTTGGCTCTCCAATTTGTCCAACTATTTTTAAGTCTCTTCTGTAAAGTGGGTACACAAATGCTGGACTTGGGCCAGTGTTTGATCCAGTGTGACTCGGGGCAGTCCTGGTTTCCCTTTCCTCATTTGTGTTATGAGGTGTGCCAACTTTGTCCACTAGGGGGTGCTCGTACACTTCTTCTGAATGGAAGCCCTTGTAATCGTCATTTTTCTCCATCAATTCATCAATCTTATCATTCAGGTTCATGAACAGTGACAGACCATCTTCTACTGAAGTGACATCTTCTCCTTCTAGATACTGCAGGATAAGCCTCCTCAACTTACAAGGTGAGTCTCTCACTCTCACACACGATAACATTAAAGTGCTGATGACACGTTTTTGAATTCCTCTAATTTTTCAACACATAATACAATATGACAAAATAGGTTGGTCTGTGCAGTTCTAAGTCAAACAGGCTTTTTTTCACGCAAATATCCAATATTTTCATGAGCGCCACGTCACCAATTACGTCAGTGGCTGGAAAACCCTGCTGCCATGTAGTCACGTCATTGACATTGTACACACAGGATGGAAGCGGTTGAAAACATTGACGATGGTTCCTGCACATGTAGTCTGGAATTGTGTTGTGTTGTCCAATCTTCAGACAATTATAGTTCCGAAGAATGGGATGATAATGAAGAATCTGGGGGCATCAGACCGTATAGGTTTGAGCCGTGTCAAGCAGGCATTGTGCCAAGCGAGTCACACTCAGGGAGTGACGGTGGAGAGGCACACATGCCCGCTGCAGCAGCAGCGACAAACACACGACAGGGGAACACCAGTGTTATTCTTTTGTTACAGATATTGCAACAAATTATTTGTTCATTCATTCATGCATTCATTCATCTTCTTCCGCTTAATCCTTTTCGGGTCATAAATATAATTTATTTAAACCCGATTTTTCAATAAAATCATAGCAGTGTATTCTCTGTGGCTCAGACATCGGGTTTATTATGGATTATATTTTGAGTTCTTGTTGTTTTTGTTTTGTACGTGTGTTTTATGTGCGTTTTGAGCCACTTTCAGGTGGGCACTGTCCAAGATTCGCCGGTCCGAACACACGCGCCCTCTCTCTTTGACAGTCAACTGTTCATGGTTTGTGTGCATCATCTGCCGTGTTGTCAGCCAGCCAATGTTGCCAGTGCTATTACAACGTGTTGGCCGCTCCACACAGCTGTGGTTCTGTTGCGCCCCTTGAAACGATGTCAGCCCCGAATGCCAACTGTGGGTGTTTTTGTTTATTTTTGTGGGTCTTCACCTTTTTGGGAACTGTTGTCATCATTCTTATATTCAATACATGTGCTGTGGTGAATTCTGTGCATAAATCCATTCATCATGACCCTCTGTGTGCTCTTACGCAGGGCAGGGAGAGGGAGGATGAAAAAATGTTGATTTGCATGCAGGGTTCATCACAGCACATTTAATACAGAAAGACAGACAGTTCCCTGAAAGGTGAAGACGTACAAGAAACACAGACACACTTGCTGATGGTGTTCGGGGGCCAGCATTGCCCAGAGAACGAATGAGAGGAGACATGTTAGCCACAGGTGCGCCCCAGAGCCGACATCGCTTCAAGGACGCACGAGAGCCACGGCGAACATGGAGTGACTAGCGCGTCGTGAGAGTGCTGAAAATACTGGCAGACAAACAACACAGATGACAATACTATGGACCATCAGTGCATGACTGGCAAACGGCCACGAAGTACACGCACTGCTGCTGATGGTGTGATTAGAAGCACCTGAGCGAGGACCGGGAAACATGATCAGCGGAAGTTTGAATCAGCTGGTGATAGCGATAGAGGGGACATGGCTGGACCGGCGAGATGTTAGCATGGGATCAGAGAAAGTAGGTCAAAGCTGTGTGTAAATCCATTAATCCTTCCCCTCCTCATGCGCTCCTCCTGTGTAAAAGTGCACAAGGAGGCTTATGACAGTTGGAGCTGAAGCGTGTGATGTGGTCTTTCACCGCTTGCTGTTTATCTAAGCCTGCAACACAACGTGAAGGCACAGCCGTAAAATTAAAACAAGAAACCAGAGAAACTGTGAGCTACAAAGCTGCTGTCATTCCAGTCCACAACACTGGAGTCTGTTCTGTTGATTATGTCATGGGGGTGCCGCCCTTAATTCGGTGGGCGGCACCACAGTCCAGTCAGCGGCTGCTGTTTTTTGATGATAACGAGTTTATGCAGACGCGGTTGTAAATGTTAAATTGATTATCGACAATGACTTTTGGGTTTACGCAACATCCTAAAAAATGTCAAAATCGTATCATCGGCCCTTTAAGTGCTTCACAGGCATTATTTAGCTCCTTTGCTGCTAGTATAAGCCATTTTCCTTCTATCTCCACCATCAAACTCTCCCAAGCTAGTGATATTTGTTGTGCCCCAGTCATGACAGCAAGTTTTTACCTTCACTCCAAGGTAGTCTGTGGGCATTAGCATGCTAGGCTAGTGGCTGTCTTGTCTCTTTTGTAGTGTGGCCCAACCGCCGGTGCAAACCATTTTTTTTTTCCAAGTACCTCCAGCTCTCCATTGACAAACTATACCAACCGGGCGGAAAAACCAAGTTTATGTTGCACCCTTTGAACGACAGGACTCAGTCTTCTGTTTGGTAACTTTATTAGTCCCAGTTCTGCATTTTTTTTGGGGGGGGGGGGGGTTGTATAATCGTTTGTCTGAGCAGCTGGGCTTGAAAGATGGTGACTCCACATTTTTTTCATTCACCAGAAGAGAAAATAGAAAAGAGGAGCACAGTGATGACGTGTTGTCGGTTAACTGACCTCACTCTCTCTCTCTGTCCCAGCAATGAACTAACTCAGAATTATACATGCAAAATGTGATAGGATTGATACAAGACCAGATTAAAACATATTCCTCAGCATCACAGCATCCTGTCCTCACAGCATAGACCTGTCATAGATTTCTAGGGCGCAACACATACAGTCTGCTGCTGCCTGTGGATGCTTGTTTCCAGTGCTGTTTCTGTTTCTACATGGCAACACGTGCAATGTTATCATAAGCAGACAGCCAAGATATGAAAGGAGTGGCTTTAGGACAACTCTGTGAATGTACTTGAGTTGCCCAGCCAGAGCCCACACTTGAATCCAATTGAACATCTCTGGAGACATCTGAAAATGGCTGTGCACCGACGCTTCCCATCCAGCCTGATGGAGCTTGAGTGGTGCAGCAAAGAGTAATGGGCCAAACTGCCCAAATATCCTGAGTCTGAGCTCATATATTCCCTGTGAGCTCAGACTCAATTCATTTCTGAGTTTTGTATGTCTGTTAGTATTATGTTGATGTGTCCTCCCCTCTCAGACATTCCCACTTGCTGCTCACAATCTGTTTCCCAGCTGTGAGCTGCTGGGTAATTAGGTTACCTGCCTGCTTAGCCCACACCTGCTGCTCATTTGTTTGTCCAAGTATTTAAGGACTGCAAGTTCACTGTTTCACAGAATGCAATGCAGAATGCAATGCAATGCAATGCTGCAGCACTGCATTGTTATGCACTGTTTAGACTTGTTTGGACTTCTTCCCCTCTGTGTTTCTTCTCATCTCCACCAGAGCTATTCCAGTTCTGGAGTACATCCTCTGTAAGTTATCTTAGTTTGTATTTTTGTGTTGTCTGCACTGTTTTGGTATTTTTGTTAATAAATGTCACACCGCAGTTCAGCGCTTGGGCCTGTCTTTCTGCCCCGGAGGTGCCAATTCATGACAGAATGCTGCAGTCATAATTAGACCCAGCTGCTGTAGGTGTGCATTTTGCCTTTTTGCTTTTTTCTTTTTCACTCACCTGAACACTGGAGCTCATCATGTCCCCAGCTCGCCAATCTCAATCAAATAAAGGAAGATTGGCAGTGGGGTCTCCGTGCCTGGAGGAGGAGTGGGGAGTGGATTTCATCCAAAGTTTTGTGGATGAAGCTCTTGCTGCCCCTGGACCAGTGAGCATTTCCCGGGCTGAAGATGGGATTGTCTCCCGCTGGACCGAAGCCGTCATGGAGGCGCTGTCCTCAGTGGACGTCTGTCTCCTCTCCTGGCTCACCAGCTCCAGCACCAGCGTCGCCAGTTCCATGACGATGCTGTCATCCTGCTCTGGAATGCCGGAGGAATTCTTCCGCCTCTTCGGCAGATTTTTCCCAGACATTGATCCCAACAATTCCCACAGCAGACCCTCTCTTTTCCTCTCCGTCACCGGCTGTTCCATTAGCTCCTCTTCCTTCCGTGGCTGCTGCAATTCCCATCCCCTCAATGTATTCTCCTGCTGCTGAGAGGTTATCCATTGGTTCCCTGGCTAAGTCCATCTCTGTGACTACATGTCATAAACTTCCTTGTGCGCTTTTCCACAGTGCACGGAGGAAGAGAAGGATGGATGGATTTACGCACAGAGTTTCACCAAACACACATTTATTGACAAACAGTTCAAAAATAAAGACTTACAGGAAGGTAGTTATGTACACAAAATGGCTGACGCCAAAGCGAACAGCGGGCAGACCACTGTGTACCATGGCCACAGGAAAATAATACTATATAACTGCGCTCGGGAGAATAAGGAAGACTCAAGGAGGTTCAACTGACTCAGGGCAAAGCAAACTGGGCAATAGCCTAAGTGTAGCAGTAGATCGGCGGAGAGAAACGCTACCTGCTCAGCGTAGCAAAAATACTGCACAGGGAAACGCTAAACAATTTACTTACGAGTAGGAACCGTCCAAGTAGTCCAAATCCCCCATCAAGCACAAATCACAAATCCTTCGGGACTGATGGTCACACGACGGAGAACGAGAGTGTGACTCGTATAATGGAGCTGCTTAAATACAAACACCGCTGGCCACAAAAATTGGGCACACCTGGGCGAGGCGCGGGAACGATAATTACCGGGGCTGGGAACAGCTGGTGGAAACAAGGAGAGCGAGGGGGTGTGGTTGGACCGGCAGACTGTCAGTAGCATGGGAGAAAATAGATCACAGAGGCTGTCTAACAGCTGCCAGTCAGGCAGTGGCTATGGATAAGGGGATAAGTACAAAAATACACATAAACAGTAGAACCAAACCCACAGAGAGATCAGGGCCGAGCCGGGGGAAAGCCAAGCCAGCTCGTCTCCTGACACTACAGGGGTGGCTCCTCCACAGTCCTCAGGGGGGCCCACACTCACCATGGCCACGGAAAGGGATGACACTCCACCGGCTACAGCAGATAACTTCGAACACTGGGAAAACAGGCAAGTTACATTTCATTCTATTTCAATTTTTGATGATATGCCTTGCTTGATTCCCGGTAGGGAGGCTCAGGAAATGCAGTCCCCTGAGCTCTCCCCACCTGCTGCAGTAAATAATTCCTCATCTGCTCTCTCCGTGTCTCCATCTGTCCCTGAGTGTCTGCCAGTCCCTAAAGTGAACTGCCGGCCAGTGGAGGAGCCTGTGGCCCTAGAGGACCCAATCCCAGTGCTAGCGCAGAGTCGACCCCCAGCTGCCACGCCGGACAAGCTGCTGGTGTGGGCTCCTTTGTCTGGGGAGACAAGGACTGCAGCCACCATCATGCTTGCTGTGGAGGCCGCCGCAGCAGAGTGGGAACCAGAGCTGGACCTCCAATGGACCGGGCCCGAGACATCCTCATCGTCTGGATCGACAGAGTCCTGGACGGCGGTGGAGCTCGAGCTCAGACAAGTGCTATCTCTTGTTTTCCTCTTATCTGTTCTAGAGAGATCTTGCCTGGCTCTTGGTGAGGAGAGTTGGGTGCAGTCTTCAGCTGCACCTGAGCTCACCTCACTGGGCTCCACCGCTGCTGGTGACCCTGATCCTGTTCCTTTGTTTGTTTGTTCTGAGCCCTCTTCCAGGGTTGCTGGGGAAGCTCCAACTTCATGAGATATCTCCGTTGGCCCAGGCTCACCTCCTGAGGACATTGTGGGTCGAGCTTCCCCTGCTGAGGTCATCTTGGGTGTTCTGTCCCAGCCCGGGACCTCTGTGGGTGCAGCCTCCCCTCTGCCCGAGGCTGTCGTGTGGTTCCCTCCTCGTTCTGAGTCTCCGTGGGTGCTGTGTCCTGGCCGGGGACCGTCATGGGTGCTGCACCCAAGCATAAATCCGACATGGGTGCTGCACTCCAGCTTGGGCCCGCCATGGGCACTATGCCCCAGCCCAGGGCCCATCGAGGGTGCAGTGTTGGCCCAGCCCAGGTCCACCGAGGGTGCAGCATTGGCCCAGCCCGGGTCCACCATGGGTGCTGCAATGCTCCAGCCTGGGTCCATCGCGGGTGCTGCAACGCTCCATCCCGGAGCCACCACAGGTGCTGCAACGCTGCAGCCCAGGTCCACCGTGGGTGCTGCAATGCTCCAGCCCTGGTCCACCATGGGTGCTGCAATGCTCCAGTCTGGGAACACCGTGGGTGCTGCAACGCTCCATCCTGGAGCCACTGTGGGTGCTGCAACGCTCCAGCCCAGAGCCACTGCGGGGGCTGCAATGCTCCAGCCCGGATCCACCGCAGGTGCTGCAGTGCTCCAGCCCAGAGCCACCATGGGTGCTGCAAAGCTCTAGAGCCACTGTGGGTGTTACTGTCTTTCAGCCCAGGATCACCAAGGGCGTCAAGGCCTCCTCTCCTGTTCCTGACACCATCAGGGTTTCCTCTCTACTGCCAGACGCCATCGGGGGTCCCCCCCCGCCACTAGACACTGTCGTGGTTTCCCTCTGTTGGCCCTACATCCTCTTACTGGGCCTCCCCGTGGGGGAGCTACCTCCTGGGTTACCCCTCAGGTCCTGGTGGCTGAAGAACTCAGGCCGGTCACCCAACAGACTGAGCTGCTGGGTTGGTTGGCCCATATTTCCAGGTCACCCGACTCATTCCACCTTGCCGTATGCCTGGCCTTGGACTTCGGCCGGCGTCCTGAACAGCTGAGCTCTTTGGCCTAGGTGCTCACGGGCCTGGCATAGTGGGGGTGCAGGTCCTTAGCGGGCTCTAGACTTTATTTCCCTCCTAACCTGTTTTCCCCGACCTCCCACCCGGAGTAGTTTTTTGCTGTAATCTTTCTCTTGGCGGGTTCCTTTTCAGTGTTTCCTGGGGGTGTCTGGAATCTACCCCTTGGGGAGGGGGGCTCTGTCATGAGTGTGAGCTCAAATATTCCCTCTGAGCTCAGACTCAATTCATTTCTGAGTTTTGTATGTCTGTTAGTACTATATTGTCAGTTTGCTGTAGATATTTTGGTTTACTTACTCTTATGTGCCCTCCCCTCTCAGACATCCCCACTTGCTGCTCACAATCTGTTTCCCAGCTGTGAGCAGTTGGGTAATTAGGTTACCTGCCTGCTTAGCCCACACCTGCTGCTCTTTTATTTGTCCAAGTATTTAAGGACTGCGAGTTCACTGTTTCACTGCTGCAGCACTGCATTGACATGCATTGTTTGGACTTCTTCCCTTCCGTGTTTCTCCTCATCTCCACCAGAGCTATTCCAGCTCTGGAGTGCATCCTCTGTAAGTTATCTTAGTTTGTATTTTTGTGTTACCTGCACTGTTTTGGTATTTTTGTTAATAAATGTTACACTGCAGTTTCAGCACTTGGGCCTGTCATTCTGCCCCAGAAAGGCCAATTCATGACACCGAAGATAGGCATGCCAAGCTTGTGGCATCATATTCAAAAAAACTTGAGGCTGTAATTGCTGCCAAAGATGCATCAACAAAGTATTGAGCAAAGGCTGTGAATACTTATATACATGTGATTTCTTAGCTTTTTATATTTATTAAATTTGCAAAAATATATATAAAAAACTTTGTTCACGTTGTCATTATGGGGTATTGTATGTAGAATTTTGTGGAGAAAAAAAAATGAATTTAATCCCTTTTGGAATAAGGCTGTAACACAACAAAATGCAGAAAAAGTGAAGCGCTGTGAATACTTTCTGGATGCACTGTATACACATGCATTATACATACAGACACACACATACATGCACATAAAAATACAATATACTGTGCATACATTTAACAAACAGCTGCATTTCAGAAGGTTAAAAACTACAAAAAATAATTTTTCAGGCAATGAGCACTTTAATGTGACAGAAAAAAAGGAGCTAAAAGAAGCCGCACTTTTAACATTTCTCAAGCAAGTAAAACACACTGAGAACACCTTATGCCAAGTCATCCACCAAAAGCTAGTTAATGTACAGTTCTCATATACTATAACGAACTCTGAACTAAAGTCTTCTCAACAGAAACATGCCCTCTGAGATCTTTATTTCCACTGATGGCACACATCTGCAGCATTGCTCAGACATGTTGTCCATGTGTTCATCCATGTAGGAAGTAGTGGAGAGGAACCCTGGTGTTGTGAAAAAGCCGTGTCTGACATTTCAGCGGCCTGATTCACAACACCAGCTGACCCTTCCTACCAAAACACACGCTCGCCAGAGCACTGCAGTCCAGTGTAGAGGCCGTCCCCTTCAGTGGCTGCAGTACCTAAGCCTTCTCCTATGAAAAATACTCACCGTTTCATCTACATGTAACTGGCTATCACTATACAACCAACTGCAACAGCTGTTTGCTCAGAGGTTAGAAATTCTAGATGGCAATGAGCTGGGCGCATGCAGTACAGTCTGTGTCCACTCGAGGGCGGTCTCCACACGTTGTTGTTCCACTCTGCTCTGAACGTCTTTGCCAAACCGGTCTCACATGGACGCACACACACACGCACACGCACCATGGGTAAACCTGCATGAAACAAGAAGAGGAAGACAGATAAAAGATTGTCAGTACAAAGTTGGCACATTATCTTTAAAAATAAATGCAGACCTTTATTTGGATCCACACCATATCCGACATTCTACAAATGATAGACTTTTTTCATTAAGTCCCATGCTTAGCTATTATAAAAAAAAGGCATATTTTAAAAAGAGGGTTAAATGTTCTTGGATCCACATCACATTGCACACACTGTTAGATACATACCTGTCACCTGTATTTTTTTCCCCATCAAGTTTCATGCACAATTCTCAGAGACATTACACAGGAAAAACAACAACCCACATCTACCCCCAGATCGAATAGGTTCTTCCACCAAACGCCACTGAAATTGAGTTGGCAGTTTCTGCAAAACCATGCTATCAAACAAACAAATGACAGACACATCTGAAAACCTCTGCTGTACAGGAGAAAAGCAATTGCCTTCAGCATCACTGTGCGACTTCATTGCGAAACGAGAAGAGTGGAACCTGACTTGGGCTTTGGAATTGAGGACAGGGCCATGATGGAGGTCAGAATAACTTGAGTTTCACAGCAGTGTGTTAATCCACGCTGAAGCAGCCTGCTTTGTGTGCTTATAGTAATGTAGGCTTACAGTAAAACCATGAGTGCAGGAACTGTGTCTGGCTAAACAGACATTTGAAGCAGGACAATCAATTAAATCACATGAGCAATTACACGTTTCTGTCATTAAAAAATTGCATTGCGATCACAATATCTGGTGCCATTCGCAATCAGTTCTTTGGCTTTACACTTCACAATAGAAATAGAGGTTAAAGTGTCTGTGAGTGAATTTGTACCCTTTTGATCCGTCAATAGATGTGAACCAAGCCCCTGATATTAAATGAGCAAAAGTAAAACAAGGTTATAATAACCTTGTTATTATAATAACCTTAAGAGGAAAGTGGCACAAGTCTGCAAGGGGAAAAAAATACGATTTACAAGAAAAGTGTCACGGTCGGTAGAACTGGACCCAAATGCAGTACTTAAAGTTGGCAGTGATTTATTCAAGAGCTGGCAAAACAGTCACGTCTTCATTTATCAGTAGTTACACAAATGAGACACAATGAATTTATGTTTGTCTATAATATAATTTGTCTGTTGTGCCTTCATTTTAAGTTTTATACTATATTTTTCTCCATGCAGGTGGAGCATTCATACTCATAGTAGAAATAAATACTGTATAATCTGGCTTGTAATCACCAAGTTTCCAATAAGTAAAATTCTCTAGTTGGACATATTTACATCCATGAGTCACACTCTGCTGCTTATTGCAAAGTATGCAGGTTTACCACACTTTAGCATTAGATGCGCTCTTGAGACCTAGACAAGTACTTAGGGGTGTAGTAAAAAATTTTGAGCACAGATAAAACTGTGTAGGTGGGTATGCATACAATTATCCCCAGTCGTATACCCTACAAGTATTCCTCAACATGGTAATCAATATTGTATCATTTCCAATATACCAGGAAAAAAAACTGTGAAAATTATTATTCATCCCAAGGTAAAAACAATGAACTCTAGTTGATTACATATAGTTCTGTGGAAAAGTATTTGCCCCGTTCCGGATTTCTTATGTTTTTGCATATTTGTCACAATAAATGTTTCACATCATCAAACTTCTTTCTCCTGCTCCCTTTAGGGGTCGCCACAGTGGATCATCTGTCTCCATCTCACCCTATCCCTTGTGTCTTCCTCTGTAACACCAACCCTCTCCATGTCCGTCTTCACTACATCCATGGATCTTCTCTGTGGTCTTTATCTTTTTTTCCTGCCTGGTAGCTCCAGCTTCAACATCCTTTGTCCAATATATCCACTATCCCTCCTTTACACATGTCCAAACCATCTCAGCCTTGACCCTTACTTTGTCTCCAAACCGCTCAACCTGAGCTGTCCCTCTGATATACTCATTTCTAATCTTGTCAGTGCCAGTGAGAATCTTAGCATCTTCAACTCTGCCATCTCCAGCTCCACCTCCTGCCTTTTTGTCAGCGCCACCGTCTCCAAACCATACAACATAGCAGGCCTCACTCTAGCTGCTATCTTTCTGTCACACATCACCCCTGACACTCATCTCCACCCAGTCCACCCTGCCTGCACTCTCTTCTTCACCTCTCTTGTGCATTTTCCATTGCTTTGGATGGTTGACCCCAGGTATTTAAACTCATCTACTTTGACCACCTCTGCTCCTTGCATCTTCACCATTACCCCTGCCTCTCTCTCATTCACACTCATGTATTTTATCTTGCTTCTACTGACTTTCATTCCTCTTCTCTCCAGAGCATACCTCAACCTCTCCAGGTTCTCTTCCACCTGCTCCCTACTCTCACTACAGATCGCAATGTCATCTCCAAACATCAAGGTCCACGGAAACTCTGGTAAACAAGAAGGGGCTATGAGCCGATCTCTGATGTAACCCCACCCACACCTTGAATCAATCACTCCTACAGCACACATCACCACCCTCTCACTGTCCTCATACATGTCCTGCACCACCCTCACATACTTTTCTGCCACTCCTGACTTTCTCATACAGTACCACACTTCCTCACTTGCCACCATATCATATGCTTTCTCCACAAAAACACGGCGCAACTCCTTCGTACCTTCTCTGTATTTCCCCATCATCACTTTTAGAGCAAACACTGCATCTGTAGTACTCTTTCTTGGCATGAAACCGTATTGCTGCTCGCTGATTGTGGCCTCTCCTCTTAACCTGGCTTGAACAACTCTTTCCCATGTCTTCATAGTGTGACTGAACTTTATGCCTCTGTAGTTACTACAGGCCCTGAGCATCACTCTTGGTCATGAAAATTGGTACCAAAACACTTCTTCTCCACTCCTCAGGCATTCTCTCACTCTCCACTGGTATGTCATCTGGACCAACCGCCTTTCCATCCTTCATCCTCTTCAAAGCTGCCCTCACTTCCGCCTTGCTAATCCTCGGGACTTCCTTGTTCACCATCTTTCCTTCATCTATCCTCCTCTCTCTCTCATTTTCTTCGGGCTGCACGGTGGCGCAGTGGTTTAGCACTGTGGCAGCACAGTTTTACCCTTGGCCGGGGGATCGTGGGGATCATGAGGTCGTGGGTTCGATCCCAGCCCCCGACCAACAGTGAGCTGTGTGGAGTTTGCATGTTCTCCCCGTGTTGCGTGGGTTTACTCCGGGATTTCTCCGGTTTCCTCCCGCATACCAAAAACATGTAGGTTTAGGGCGCTCGCGCACGCAGCGACCAGCAGCCGGTGGCTTGTCACCAGGCTGCAAACCAAGTCTACCTACGGGTACAAATAAGTAACAAAAAAAAAAAAAAAAAAAAAAAAAAATTCATCAGCTCCTCGGGGTACTCCTTCCACCTTCTCAACACACTCATCATTTGTGAGTACATTACCATTTCTGTCTTTAATCAGCATAACCTGCTGCACATCCTTTCCAGCTTGATCTCTGTCTAGCCAATTGATACAAGTCCTTTTCTCCTTCCTTAGAGTCCATTCTCTTATATAACTCACTATATGCTTTTTCCTTTACCACTTCTCTCTGTCATGTCCCTAGCTTCCAAATACTCCTATCTACTTTCTTCATCTCCCTGACTATTACAATTTTTCTTTGCTAAACTCTTCCTTTGAATGCTTTCCTGTATCTCCTCGTTCCACCACCAAGTCTTCTTGTCTTCCTTTCTCTGTCCATTTCCCTCAATACTTTTGCTGTACGTTCCCAGTCATCTGGTAATTCTTCCCTACCACCCAGAGCCTGTATCAACTCCTTCCTGAACTCTGTGTGACCTTCTTCCTTCTGTAACTTCCCCCACTTAATCTCTGGCTCTGCCTTCACTCTCTTCCTCTTCATGCTTTCCAAAGTCATCCTACAGACTACCATCTGATGCTGTCTAGTTACTTTCTCCCCTGCTACCACCTTGCAGTCTCCTAGCTCTTTCAGATTTCTCCTTTAGCATAAGATGTAGTCCACCTTTCTTCCTCCACTCTTGTGAGTCACCCTATGTTCCTCTCTCTTCTTAAAGTATGTCTTCACCACAGCCATTTCCATCCTTTTAGCAAAACCCACAACCATCTGTCCGTCCACATTTTTCTCCTTAAGACCATGCCTACCAATGACCTCCTCATCACCTTTATTCTTCACCTACATGCCCATTAAAGTCCACTCCAATCACCACTCTTTCGCCTCTGGGAACACTCTCTACCCCTTCATCCAACTTACTCCAGAATTCCTCTTTCTTCTATCTGGCATCCAACTTGTGGGATGCACTGACAACATTCAACATCACACCTTCAACTTTGAGCTTCAAACTCCTGATCCTGTCCGACTCCCTCTTTACCTCTTTAATGCTCTTCACATACTTTAAGATTACTCCTACTCCATTTTGATTCCCATCTACACCATAATAGAACAGTTTAAACACACCTCCAATGCTCCTAGCCTTGCTTCCCTTGTATCTGGTTTCTTGAACACATAGTATATCTACCTTCCTTCTCTCCATCATATCAGTCAACTATGTGCCTTTACCAGTCATAGTCCTTACATTTAATGTCCCTACTCTCACCTCCGCACTTCTGCCTTTCCTTTTCTCTCTCTCCCTCCTAACACACCTTCCCCTTCTCCTCTTCCTCCGTCTTTGACCAACAGTAGCTCAATTTCCACCAGTACCCTGTCAGTTAACAGCACCGGTGGTGGTCGTTGTTAACCCGGGCTTTGACCGATCCGGTATGCAAGTCTCATTTGTCATGATTTGCATGTTTGATTTGGCAAAGGTTTTTTTTTTTTTTTTTACCTGGGCTTGGGACCGGCACTAGGAGTACACTGGCTTGTGCACCCACTGTGGCTGAGTTTCACATCATCAAACAAATTTTAATTTTAGATGAAGATAACCTAAGTATCTGGCGGGCAGATGTGGTGCAGGTATAGCATGGCCGACTACAAATCGGAGGGTCAGAGGTTCTATTCCCGCTCTCTGCAGTCTGCATGTCTGCTAGACACTAACCCCAGTTACTCCTGGTGGGTCAGGCCAGCACCTTGCATGGCAGCTCCTCTGCCATCAGTGTGTCAATGTGTGTGAATGGGTGGGTAGTAAGTTCTGTAAAGCACTTTGGTCATCCATAGATGAGTAAAAAGTGCTATATAAGTGAACACCATTTACCAAGTAAATGCAGTTTTTGAATGATGATTTCAGTTATTCAGGGGGGGAGAAGCTATTCAGACCTATCTGGCTGTATGTGAAAAAATAATTGCCCCTTAAGCCTAAAGCCCCTGTCACACTTTGACGATTTAGGCAGCATATGCTGACATTTAAAAAAAAATGATGAATTAGATGGCATACATCTAATAAGTTAAGGGTAAGTTTTGTATAAGTTAAGAGCACGCTGAAGCACACTGGTATACATTGTGGCACGGCAAGGTTATCTAAAAATTTTGTGCATGCACCAAATTTTTTGATGTATCCAGCGTATGGCTCATATGTGGGCCATAAGTTACACTGAAAGCAATTGCTGTTAACCCTTAAAACGTCATAATATTTGAGAGGCAACACACAAGTCCCAGTTGGAGCTGTTTGTAGGGGTGACTGAATCCACAGGATGCACTGCTGAAGTGATTCAAAGCTGGTCAGCCCTCAAAGCCCCCCTACTGGCCTGGGCTGTAAGTATTTGTCTGCTGGAACAGCACCTCTAACTATGAGGAATTTTATTTTATTAACTAAAAAAAACTGAGGGCTTGCAGCTGCACCCCCTCCAGCAGGGGGCACCCTATTCAAAGGCCTATGTGGCCTATGCCTTGGGCCAGCCCTGGGTTGAGGCAGGCAGTTTGCTGTACACCGCTGCTTACAAAGGCCTTGCTCCGAAATTGGGTTGTAAGTGTAGCCTTTTGACCACTCCATTTATCACTGGTTTGTCCTTCCGCCTGACCAATCCAGGCCAGGTGGGGCCTTCACTAATTCTACTACAAGTCACCATGTCACAAGCAATCTATCGAGTCCTAGCGGTACATTTCTCTTAATCTCCTTTTTATCCGATTGGGCAGCCTTTCTGGCCAACCTAATTGCGACAAAGCACACATAAGGGCTTTTGTGCCCAAAAGAAAGTTCTTTTACTATTTTAATTTAAATGCCTCGGCCAGCTTAGCGGAAGCTCTTGGCGTGGTGCCCAGTGTTCTTCAGACAAAGAATGTCACTGTGCATAATGGATAGAAACACTTCAGTGAAGAAGAAGGAGAGGTGGTGCAGAATGTGTGGATGCACACGCCTCACAGTTTATTCATGTCAAATCCCAAATGTTTGTGTTTTTTCTTTCAATGGGAAGGAACACAAAGATTTAAAGACACACTCTGGTGGCTATAAATCCCCTATAAAAACAAATCTACGTTGTCTACAATGGTATCTTATGCCATTTTTTTTCCTCCAAAAAAAACCTCCTTTCATTGTCTTTCAGGTTTGTGTCAAAATCTTTTCACAACAAACAATGGTCATTATGGCCAAACAGTTCAATTTTAGTTTCATTAAACATATCTCCAAAAGTTAAGGTCTTTGTCCCGGTGGGTATTTGCAAACTGTAATCTGGCTTTTTTTAATGTTGCTTTTTGAGTAATGGCTTCTTCCTTGCCAAGTGGCCTCTCAGCCTATGTCAGTACAGAACTCGTTTGACTGTGGATAATGACACTCTTACCAGCTTCAGCCAACATCTTCACAAGGTCTTTTGCTTTTGTTCTTCGCTTGATATGCACATTTTGCTCCAAAACGCATTCCTCTCTAAGACACAATCCGTCTCTTTCCTGAGTGGTATGATGGCTGGAAATTCCCATGGTATTCATACTTGTGTGTAATTGTTTGAACAAATGAATGTGGCACCTTCAGACATCTGGATATTGTACCCAGGGATGGACCAGAGTTGTGGAGGTCCACAATTCTCTTCCTGATATCTTGAATGATTTCTTTTGATTTGCCTATGATGTCACACGAGGAAGCAGTGTGTTTGAGGTGTGCCTTAAAATACATCTACATGTGTGCCTCCAATTAACTCAGATTTTGTCAGCCAATCAGAAGCTTCCAAAGCCATGACATCATCATCTGGGTTTTAGCAAACTGTTTAAAGGCATCTTACTGTAGTGTATGTAAACTTCTGACTTTGGAGAAAATAATATAACATTCTCTAAAAAAATAATGTATCAAATATACACTACCGTTCAAAAGTTTGGGGTCACCCAGACAATTATTTTGTGTTTTCCATGAAAAGTCACACTTTTTTACCACCATGAGTTGTAAAATGAATAGAAAATATAGTCAAGACATTGACAAGGTTAGAAATAATGATTTGTATTTGAAATAATAATTTTTTCCTTCAAATTTGGCTTTCGTCAAAGAATCCTCCATTTGCAGCAATTACAGCATTGCAGACCTAACATGATTGCACAAGGGTTTTCTAATCATCCATTAGCCTTCTGACGCAATGAGCAAACACATTGTACCATTAGAACACTGGAGTGATAGTTGCTGGAAATGGGCCTCTATACACCTATGTAGATATTGCACCAAAAACCAGACATTTGCAGCTAGAATAGTCATTTACCACATTCGCAATGTATAGAGTGTATTTCTGATTAGTTTAAAGTTATCTTCATTGAAAAAAAGTGCTTTTCTTTCAAAAATAAGGAAATTTCTAAGTGACCCCAAACTTTTGAACGGTAGTGTAAATATTATTTATCAAATAGAAATAATATTGGTAATCCTAACTGACCTGAAACAGGAAATATTTAGTCTAATTTAATGTTAGACAGTGAGAAGAAAAAAAGTTATTGGTCTTTTTGTACACTGTACAATGAATCTAAAAAGTCTGCACACCCCTTTTCAAATGCCAGGTTTTTGTGATGTAAAAAAGTGAGACCAAGATAGATCATTTTAAAACTTTTCCACCATTAATGTGACTTATAACCTGTACAACCCAATTGAAAAACAAACTGAAATCTTTTAAGGGGAAAAATAAAAAACTTACAATAACTGGGTTGCATAAATATACACACCCTTAAACTAATACTTTGTTGCAGCACCACTGGCATTTATTACAACACTCAGTCTTTTTGGGTAGGAGTCTATCAGCGTGGCACATCTTGATGTGGCAATATTTGCCCACTCTTCTTTGCAAAAATGCCCCAAATCTGTCAGATTGCGAGGGCATCTCCTGTACACAGCCCTCTTCAGATCACCCCACAGATGTTTGATCAGATTCAGGTCTGGGCCATTCCAAAACCTTAATTTTCTTCTGGTGAAGCCATTCTTTTGTTGATTTGGATTTGTGCTTTGGGTCATTGTCATGCTGAAAGATGAAGTTCCTCTTCATCTTTAGCTTTCTAGCAGAAGTCTGAAGGTTTTGTGCCAACATTGACTGATATTTGGAACTGTTCATAATTCCCTCCACCTTGACTAAATCCCCATTTCCAACTGAACAAAAACAGCCCCAAAGCATGATGCTGCCACCATCATGCTTCACTGTAGGTATGGTGTTCTTTTGGTAATGTGCAGTGTTGTTTGTGCCAAATTTACCTTTTGGAATTATGGTGAAAAAGTTCAACCTTGGTTTCATCGGACCATAACACATTTTCTTACATGCGTTTGGAAGATTTCAAATGTCTTTTTGCAAAATGTAGTCGGGCTTGGATGTTTTTCCTCATAAGATAAGGCTTCCATCTTGCCACCGTACCCCATAGCCCAGACATATGAAGAAGACGGGAGATTGTTGTCACATGTACTACAAAGCCAGTACTTGGCAGAAATTAATGCAGCTTCTTCAATGTTGCTGTCAGCCTCTTGGCAGCCTCCCTGACCAGTTTTCTTCTCGTCTTTTCATCAATTTTGGAGGGATGTCCACTTCTTGATAATGTCACTGTTGTGCCATATTTTCTCGACTTGATGACTGTCTTCACTGTGTTTCATGTTATATTTAATGCCTTGGAAATCCTTTTGTACCCTTCTCCTGACTGTTACCTTTGAACAATGAGATCCTTCTGATGCTTTGGAAGCTCTCTGCAGACCATGGGTTATGGTGTAAGATGTCACTACAAAAATGTCAGGAAAAGCCTACTAGAACAGCTGAACTTTACTTGGCATTAATCAGAGGGACTTTAAATGGTGGCAGGTGTTTGCTGACTTCCATTTAACATGCGTTTGAATGTGACTGGTTAATTCTGAACACAGCCACATCCCCAGTTATAAAAGGGTGTGCATATTTATGCAACCCAGTTATTGTAAGTTTTTTTATTTTTTATTTTTCCCCTAAAAAGATTTCAGTTTGTTTTTCAATAGGGTTGTACAGGTTATAGGTCACATTCATGGTGGAAAAAGTTTTGAAATGATTTATCTTGGTCTCATATTTTTACATCACAAAAAGCTGGTATTTGAACAGGGGTATGTAGACTTTTCAAATCCACTGTATGTAAACTTCTGGTTTCAACTATACCTGAGACTTAATATTGTGTGTCTTTGTAGATCCACTGTGTGTGTAAATAATTAATTAACTAAGTCATAATATTGTTTAAATTGCCCTTGCTTTTCTTTTAAAAAAAAATCACAAAAGTACTTCTGTCACTAAAACAAAGAAACAAATTTGGAGTTGTCATTCTTCAGGTTATTATGGTATTATTTTTTCTGGTTCAGCCCACTTGACATTGAACTGAGCTGTATGTGGCCCCTGAGCTAAAATGACTTGGACCCCCCTGGTTTACAGTAAGAATAACTGACAGGGCTAATATCCTTATATTGTCCACAAGACGAAACATCTAGAAAATTGCAATCAGATATAGCAGCCACTACTAAAACTAAAAGTTAGTTCCCACCAAAAATATCTTCCACTTGTGCTAGTCTGTTTTGATTGAGGCTTTTACATAAAGCATTTTTTTTCCTGATTGACCCACTATTCCATTGTAAAGTAGGGACCATGGAAACTTGGCTTGGAAGGGTTGACCATGGAGTGAATCCAGTGGTGGTGGAGATACATTCTCTCTGAGCACTTTCTTGTTGCACTGAGCATTAGTATTTACAGTGTGTAGAAAATTTCTATTTAAAGGTTTCACACTTGCATTAAAAAACAAAACAAAAACAAAAACAAAAAACTTGAGCATGATTTGATTTCATGTTTTTATTCTCGACTCTACAGCTTGGCCACTTCATCTCTCTCTCTGCACAGCCACACCCAGTTAACTGCTCGTCCTTAGGCCCTTGCCTCCCTGTCTGTCCCCCAGCTTCTGCTAAAGAGCGCCCATCCTTCATGCGGCATTCAGACAGCTGTGCTTATGCTGCACTACAAACATGGAGAGGATGGGATAGACAGACGATATCAAGGGAACAGAGTCAGCCTGCTGCCTGATGAAAGCAAGCTTTTTGTTTCCTCATGGATCCTTGCCCAATTTATTTAGACGGCTCCTGCTGTTGGCATTATTGATTCAGCATCATTCACTTGAGGAGGAGGAGGAAAGCGAGGAAATGGCTGACACATTGGAATGTGTATTCATTAAATCACATTCTTTTCATGAGTGTAAAAAATAAAATTTCTGCCTGTGTCATCAGAGTCTTTTCATTTGAGTTTGCCAATGTTTTGAGGTCTTTTCATGGCTTGAGCAGATGTTTTCCTTGCTCAAATGTTCTTGGTGAACACAGATTATTCTTTTAATGGGGGCATATTTTTGGGGGTGGCAGTGGTTCAGGAGATAGAACAGGTTGTGTAATAACCAGAGGGTTGGCGGTTTCAACCCTGCTCCCTCTAGCCATTCTGCCATTGTGTCCTTGAGCAAATGACATTTTACCCACCTTGGCTCCAGTGACTGTGACACTGGTGTATGAATGTAAATGAATGTTTGGTGGTGGTCAGAGAGGCTGTTAGCATGGATTTGAAACAATGTTTCATCAGTGTGCAGCAGGGCAGCTACAGTGCATCTGGAAAGTATTCACAGCGCTTCACTTTTTCCAAATTTTGTTATGTTACAGCCTTATTCCAAAAGGAATTAAATTAGTTTTTTTCCTCAAAATTGTACACACAATACCCCATAATGACAATGTGAAAAGTTTTTTTTTTTTTAATTTTTGCAAATTTATTAAAAATAAAAAACTAAGAAATCACATGTACATACATAAGTATTCACAGCCTTTGCTCAATACTTTGTTGATGCACCTTTGGTAGCAATTACAGCCTCAAGTCTTTTTGAATATGATGCCACAAGCTTGACACACCTATCTTTGGGCAGTTTGGCCCATTCCTCTTTGCAGCACCTCTCAAGCTCCTCAGGTTGGATGGGAAGCATTTTCAGATCTCTCCAGAGATGTTCAATTGGATTCAAGTCTGGGCTCTGGCTGGGCCACTCAAGGACATTCACAGAGTTTTCCTGAAGTCACTCCTTTGGTATCTTGGCTGTGTGCTTCAGGTCATTGTCCTGCTGAAAGATGAACCATCGCCCCAATCTAAGGTCAAGAGCGCTCTGGAGCAGGTTTTCTTCCAGGATGTCTCTGTACATTGCTGCATTCATCTTTCCCTCTATCCTGACTAGTCTCCCAGTTGCTGCTGCTGAAAAACATCCCCACAGCATGATGCTGCCACCATCATTGGCGTGGTTTTGAGCGGTGCCTGGTTTCCTCCAAACATGATGCCTGGCATTCACACCAAAGAGTTCAATCTTTGTCTCATCAGACCAGAGAATTTTGTTTCCCATGGTTTGAGAGTCCTTCAGGTGCCTTTTGTGAAACTCCAGGTGGGCTGCCATGTGCCTTTTACTAAGGAGTGGCTTCCGTCTGGCCACTGTACCATACAGGCCTGATTGGCGGATTGCTGCAGAGAAGTTGTCCTTCTGGAAGATTCTGTTCTCTTCACAGAGCAATGCTGGAGCTCTGACACAGTGACCATCGGGTTCTTGGTCACCTCCCTGAATAAGGCCCTTCTTCCCCGATCGCTCAGTTTAGACGGCCAGCCAGCTCTAGGAAGAGTCCCGGTGTTTCCGAACTTCTTCCATTTATGGATAATGGAGGCCACTATGCTCACTGGGACCTTCAAAGCAGCAGAAATTTTTCTGTACCTTTCCCAAGAGTTGTGCCTCGAGACAATCCTGTCTCGGAGGTCTACAGACAGTTCCTTTGACTTTGTGCTTGGTTTGTGATCTGACATGCACCGTCAACGGTTGACCTTATATAGACAGGTGTGTACCTTTCCAAATCATTTCCAATCAACTGAATTTACCACAGGTGGACTCCAATTAAGCTGTAGAAACATCTCAAGGATGATCAGTGGAAATAGGATGCATCTGAGCTCAATTCTGAGCTTCATGGCAAAAGCTGTAAATACTTAGGTACATGTAATTTCTTAATTTTTTAAAAATTTTTAATAAATCTGCAAAAATCTCAAAAAAAAACTTTTCACATTGTCATTATGTGGTATTGTATGTAGAATTTTGAGGGAAAAATTAATTTAATCCCTTTTGGAATAAGGCTGTAACATAACAAAATGTGGAAAAAGTGAAGCACTGTGAATACTTTCTGGATGCACTGTATGGCTACAAAGGCAGCTTACCACTATCAATGTCTGTCTGGGGAGTGAATGAATAATGTCTCTTTCTATCATTAACCTCAAGATTCAACTATCAGTAGCTTTTGTTTAATCACTGACCTTTTTACAGCTCTGCAGTTCCTCGATCATCTAAACGACATTTTTTTGTACTTTGAAAATGAAAAATTTGAACAATTTTTGACCCAAAAGAATCTCCATTGAGCAACATAATTGATCCTTAAAATGAAGGCAAAACAGCAATTGTATAAACTTAAATATGCAATTTTCTAGTAAATTTGCAACTTTTTCTTGTAAATTTGCAAATTTTCTACTTGTCTCAAAAAACTGCAAATTTATTGTTGTAAATGTTCAGCTTCTCTCAGCATAAATCTGAAGTCTTCTGTACATCTGCAATTTTTTAAGCAACACTGAGTTCAGAAATTGAGCAGAACATGAGCCGCCAGGCTGGGCACTTCAAACATCATCCTCCAGCATGCAACTGTCCTTTTCCACACAGTTCACTAACCTGTTACTGTCCTCCTATTACACTCCAACCCATAAAACATTGGAACGACGGTCTTTTTTTTGAAAGACATCTTTCATATTACCCACTTATACTCAACATGTGAGAATTTAATTGCAGCTCTTTAAAAATCTCTTGTTTATTGATCCTTACTGCCATCAAAGTGACTAAAGTTCAGCAATACAAAAATGTTCTTTGATCTTTACAGTTTTATCTGGTGAGCTGGAGGAGAAGAGCCTCTACATGGCACAGTTTCATTAAATGTTTCTAGTGATCTAATTTCACAACAGATGTGTCTCATAAATGCATGTTTCAATTTATGTTTCATTATGTTGAAAATATGCTGGAAATAAAACAAATATTATTTTTATGAAATAATTTTTATGAAATAATATCAGTTATTTTTATAGTGACTATTTTTCCTTTTCCTTTTTATAACATCCTTTTTTTTAGCTTATATCTCATATGTCTTTGAAAAACAAAGGAAGACCATTGGATCCGTTGCCCCCCACTGATCAGAGACATAATGTATATAAGGATGGTTGTGGGAAGCAAACAGAAGCACCCAGCTTGGCGATTCCAATCTTGACTCTGCAAATCTTTTTATATATATATATATATATATATATATATATATATATATATATACACTACCGTTCAAAAGTTTGGGGTCACCCAGACAATTATTTTGTGTTTTCCATGAAAAGTCACACTTATTTACCACCATGAGTTGTAAAATGAATAGAAAATATAGTCAAGACATTGACAAGGTTAGAAATAATGATTTGTATTTGAAATAATAATTTTTTCCTTCAACCTCTGCTTTCGTCAAAGAATCCTCCATTTGCAGCAATTACAGCATTGCAGACCTAACATGATTGCACAAGGGTTTTCTCATCATCCATTAGCCTTCTGACACAATGAGCAAACACATTGTACCATTAGAACACTGGAGTGATAGTTGCTGGAAATGGGCCTCTATACACCTATGTAGATATTGCACCAAAAACCAGACATTTGCAGCTAGAATAGTCATTTACCACATTAGCAATGTATAGAGTGTATTTCTGATTAGTTTAAAGTTATCTTCATTGAAAAAAAGTGCTTTTCTTTCAAAAATAAGGACATTTCGAAGTGACCCCAAACTTTTGAACGGTAGTGTATATATATATAAATTTCCTGTATAACTAATACATTTAATATTAACTTACCATAAATGTGTGGCGTTTTTATGACTTGGTGAAACAGAGGCATACAGTAATCAGTTAGTGCGTCTGTTTGTGGCTGTGTGTATCTGTCTGTCTGTCTGCCTCTCTGTTTCAGCTCGCCCGGTCAAAATTAAGTGGAACTAAAGGGTTATATTGTGGCCACACATATGTGACCTACTTTGTGACTGATGTAAGGCCTCACATTTTAGATCAGAACAAAGACAGAGCTTCCTTGGAGATAACAGGAAGCTGCGAGGATGTTAGCTTTGGTATGCAGGGCTTGAGACTGTGGGGGTGAGATCAGAGGATTAAAGAGGAGATGCATTGTTACTGGCGATTATAATGCAATGTGACCTATGATGCAATGAGACTTGTGAACTGTGAGAGTCCTGGTATTTAAGGACGAGAGTTCCCTGTAATGTTCTCTTTTCTTCTTGAGATGTTGGTGAATGTGAATAAAGGTGTCATGAGAGAAATCTGTCTCATCATTTCCACATTCCCTCAATATCAGTGTATCACTATAGTTGCTCAACTTTTAATTTGCCAGAATTGCGAGATATGGCTTTGTTTTCAAAATAAACACAAATTTAACTGACCATTGCGGTCAATGCAGCTACGAAAACAGCACATGTAATAACTATGCCAGGCCAGTAGAGGTCGGCATGCTACTTTTTTTTTTTACAGCTGCCCATGCTACCATGCCATAGGCACCGAGGCACAGCACCTTGGTGCATTTTATTTTGTTAAATGCAATACATTTTTGCTACTGTTTTTTCTTATAGATATACTACAAATTTTGTATATTTCATTTTTAAAAAATTGCAACTAAATAGGATAAATAGCATCAACTGGAGATGAAAATGTCCTTAGGTATGACCATAAGAGTGAATGGCTGTCTGTCCGTGTTGGCCCTATGATGGAGTGGTGATCTGTTCCGGGTGTACCCCACCTCACTCCCAAAAGATGCTGGGATAGGCTTCAAATAGACATCAATGAAACCCAGGATGAGAAATAAACTGAAAAAAAAACAAAACAAAACAAAACAAAAAAAACTGTGAAGCCTACTGCTCTGAATTAACAGTCCATTGTTACACCTGGGGACAACAACGTGTTAGTGTTTAGATCAGGCTAAGACCCCAATTTTTTGTCACTGATATGTATATACTGACCTCGTTATTTGAACCTATATACCTAATCAGTATCCACCAATGGAAAAGTACATATGATGGAAAAACAAAGTATATCCCATTAAAGTCTGATGTTCATCCATTTTTCAGTTACAGAGTAAACTAGAAAAGCACTCGGAGAGCGCAGACCTCCGCCAAGCGCCACAGTTCCCCCCATACAGTGTTTGTGTGTACGTTTTCAGATTCCTTGACCATGAAAACATATGACTAGCAATTGGATTCACAATGATAGGATTAGTGGTTCAGTAGTTATTGACGAAAATGGCATTTTCCGTAATGGCGGTTTTCTTCTGGACGGTGATCCGGATCATCACCAAAATCTAATCATCTGTAGGATACCCCATTTGTAACAATCTGTGAAAATTTCATGAAAATCCGTACATAACCTTTTGAGTTATCTTGCTAACAAACAGACAGACAGACAGACAAACCAACGCCGATGAAAACATAACCTCCTTGGTGGAGG
This sequence comes from Pholidichthys leucotaenia, assembly GCA_020510985.1. Classification (NCBI taxonomy): domain Eukaryota; kingdom Metazoa; phylum Chordata; class Actinopteri; order Cichliformes; family Pholidichthyidae; genus Pholidichthys; species Pholidichthys leucotaenia. Next base: position 255,321,826 of record CM035849.1, on the reverse strand, counting down.
TAAAAAAGACTAATGAGAAACCCCCCCCCCCCCCCACACACACACACAAAAAAAAAGGGATTTACAATCAATCGAGCTGACTGACAGGGAGAAATATAGTGGTAGTTTTCAAACAGAGAAGCTCACAGCCATAGTATGCAGCCAAGCTGAGTCCAGTATTTTCACCCACAGAATAAACTGCAGTCTTATCATAGGAGGAGCAGCTGGCTGCTGAACAGCACAGGTGACAGAGATGATGACAACAGCCCAGCCTGCCAATCTAACTTCTCTCTGGATTCTCACAGCGTGAGGGTGGAGGTGGGGGAGGAATGAAGGGGCGCTCTACTGATAGACATTTGAAAGGAGCTGCACAGTTAAAAATTGCACTCAGAATTTAGCCGGACTGGAAATTGAGTGCTTGTGCAACCTGGGAAATATGGAATGTGGCATGTATGTTGCAAAACTGAGTTATGAGTGTGAAAGTGTCCAAGTGTGACAGGTATTGTCAAATTCGGATTGCTGAGGGAATTCTCTAAAATCAAAAGCAGTCATCATGATGAGATGATTTGGCAGCCCGATAAATCATTTGGAAAATTACTTTTTTTTTTTTATAATCCTTTATTAGTCCCACAGTGGGGAAATTACAGGGCATCCACCTGGATGGATGAAGTAGCCACGGTGTGCCGCCAATCCTTTCACCATTCACACACACACATCCACACCTAGGGACACTTTAGAGCAGGGCTATTCAATTACAAAATCAGTTGGGCCACAGTTTGAAACTAGAAAAGCACTCGGAGAGCGCAGACCTCCTCCAAGCGCCACAGTTCCCCCATACAGTGTTTGTGTGTACGTTTTCAGATTCCTTGACCATGAAAACATATGACTAGCAATTGGATTCACAATGATAGGATTAGTGGTTCAGTAGTTATTGACGAAAATGGCATTTTCCGTAATGGCGGTTTAACGCCACAGTTCCCCCCATACAGTGTTTGTGTGTACGTTTTCAGATTCCTTGACCATGAAAATATATGACTAGCAATTGGATTCACAATGATAGGATTAGTGGTTCAGTAGTTATTGACAAAAATGGCATTTTCTGTAATGGCGGTTTAGCGCCACAGTTCCCCCCATACAGTGTTTGTGTGTACGTTTTCACATTCCTTGACCATGAAAACATATGACTAGCAATTGGATTCACAATGATAGGATTAGTGGTTCAGTAGTTATTGACGAAAATGGCATTTTCCGTAATGGCGGTTTTCTTCTGGATGGTGATCCGGATCACCACCAAAATCTAATCATCTGTAGGATACCCCATTTGTGACAATCTGTGAAAATTTCATGAAAATCCGTCCATAACTTTTTGAGTTATCTTGCTAACAAACAAACAGACAGACAGACAGACAGACAAACCAACGCCGATGAAAACACAACCTCCTTGGCGGAGGTAATGAAGACATAACTGGGCCGCACATGTTCAGCAATCTGTTGAATATTACAAATTTCAAACCAAGACAGATCAATGTGATGAAAAATATACACTTTTTATTCATTGTCTTTGTTTTAAATGTGCGCTTTGCACATGACAAGGACACATCATAAGGGCATAAAAGCACAATAACAGTGCTGGGGTTGAGAAGAACTTGAAGTAGTAGAAATATTTTTCCCCTTGAACAACAATTAAATAAATGGGGAAAAAATAAAATTCTGTAAATAACCATTTTGGTCACATCTTTCTCAGGCATATCTCAAAGTGCATAAAAACTCAATGTGCACTGCTAGTAGCATTAACATTTGTTTTCCTTTTTAAATAAAGTATACTACATCCTGGTCATAACTGACCTTGGCACATCACAAAGTGCATTTAGCTGAATAAAAAATGAACGCTTTACTGCACCCCCCCCCAGAAAAGATTGATAACATAAACAAACATTGCACATCCACTATTGTGGTTTGTATTGTCTTAAATCACCACACGTGTGAGTAGGAACCTCTTTTTATAACTACACATTCCAGTACACATACATACTGTATCAGTCAACCAAAAATTTCTAGTAGAGTTAAGGATGCAAAAAGTACCCACTTAAAAAGTTGAGCAATGACTTCAGTCTTGAAGGTTTGAGGTTTTTCCTCCAAAATTTACATCAATTTTCTTATAGTTTTCTATTTTTCTCTGTAAGTTTATCCAATTTGAAACCATTTTCCTCAAATGTGTAGTGTCCTTTTGTGAAATTGACTTTTCTCGTACATTTGAGACTTTATTATAAATTTGTGGATTATTTTATGGCTAATTTTTATCTGTTTTTTAAAAAAAATTACTGTTTTTTTTAATAAATTTGAAACAGATTGTGGTAAAAATTTGATGTTTTTTTCCTTATACAAGTAACACTTTTGACTATAATTTTGCAGAGCCAGAACAGAACAATAAATTAACTCTAATTTCAAAGAAGAAAAATATCAATACATTTAATATCATAATATTAAATTAATATATTTAATTAAATAAATTAACTTAAATTACCAAAGATGCAGTTATTTCTTTTAAAATATTTCTATATATAGCTTTTTTTTAGAACTCACCATCCAGACAGCAGGAAAAACCTCCATTATTTTGAAATCCAAATGTTGGCAGGTTTAATTTGTCTGAAGTCTATTGAAGGATTAAAGTTATTGACTCTGTTAATTTCAGTCATTTTAACTTGCCAGGTACATAATAATGAACTAAATTATTGCTTAACCCTTTGAGTGTGACATTTTGCGTGCCCCTAGTGGCAGAGCGCGCCGCTGTGCCTATCAACTGATTTTACTTTCCTCAACACTGTTCTCCTTTACTGACGATTTGAACTGATCATGGCAGTTCACAAGGTGGCAGGCACACATTGGAGGACTTATGGATGACACGTAATACACAAAAGAGTAAGAAGTCCTTCTTCTTCTTCCTTGTTTTTGAGATTACATCACAAAATGGAGAGACCGATCACTGTGGACATTCGCGATCGCCCACGGATGAGGAAATTCAGAGGATTTGGTCCCAAATTTGCCAGCTATGATTCTAACAAGATTTTTAGCTTATGAAGGTAGATGTTTACATTTTCTTATAACACAGGGAGGGTGAGGCTCGTTGAATTCACCTGCCGGTACCTGGAGCGCCATATGACTGTGAGGTCAATCGCCGGTTGTATGTCGTCAACATACAATAAATTGTGGTGGAATTAAAGTGAAATTATGGTGGAATAATCAATAACAGTTTCTGGGTGTAGGACAGAAAGCTAAAATGACCGGGAAAGGACAAAATAACCACTAGAATGCCGCTAAAGGACGCCACTTTGCCAGAGGTAAGTGACGAATGTCTTTGTTTGTTTGTATGCAAATTAGATGCATAGATTCACTCCTATCTGAAACTTTGGATCATATTTCACATCTCTCTAATTGACAGTAAGCCATTATCTCTTACTACTTTAAAGTTATAGCCGTGGAAATCTCTATTTCAATATTTTATTGAAAAAAATCATTACCACTCTTGACCACTAGGGGTTATGTCGCAGTTCGTCAACAGTCACACTCAAACGGTTAATATTGTAATGGCTGGTGAAGTAAATCCTCAGTGATCCAGTCACTCTTGCCCTCCCCTTCATATGAATCCTAACCACACCTGTTTGCTAAGTGACTCTTCATTATTGTTCCCGTTACCAGTGGGTTAAAATCACGATAAATGCTTCCACTGCTTACATACCTCTTTTGCTTTTTTTTCCAGCTTTAAAGTACTTTAATAAGCTCATGCTTCTCTCGGACAGTGATGCTAGTGAGACACTCTGCCTGCCGACTAGAACGGTCATGTGGGTGGGGTGCTTCTGAACTCCATGCGGTTGACGGTCACGCGCGTTGTTCGTGTGTGCACTTGCGAACTGTCATTCCTTCATATTTTTTTCTTAAATTTATATTTCCTTGGCATGGCCTGGGCCACTCGGAGGTTGGTTCGGGGCCGCATGTGGCCCACGGGCCACTAATTGAATATGCCTACTTTAGAGTCTCCAATTAACCTAACATGCATGTTTTTGGCCTGTGGGAGGACAAAGTACCCAGAGTAAACCCTTGCAGATATGGGGAGAACATGCGATCTCCACACAGAAGGGTCACTGATGGTCAGGGGGTGGGATCGGTCCTGTGACCTACTTACTGTACTAAGATAAGATAAGATAAGATAAGATAAGCCTTTATTAGTCCCACAACGGGGAAATTCCAGGATTGCAACAGCACAGGGATAGCAACACTCAGAGCAACAATCAGAAGGCAAGAAAAAAAAAAAACAAAACAAAAAAAACAAACAAGCAAGCAAGAGCAGCTAATATACTGTACATATGTACATATTACTATAAAATATACATATACACACACACAGACACACAGTGCAGAGCATTGTAGCTGGATGGAATAAATATATGAATATGTAAACACAGTGCGGAGCATTGTAGCTAGATGGAATAAATATGTGAATATATAAACACCCACAGTACGGAGCAATGTAGCTAGATGGAATAATATGTAGATATATAAACACAGTGCGGAGCATTGTAGCTAGATGGAATAAATATATAGATATATAAATATAAACACACCCAGTGCGGAGCATTGTAGCTAGATGGAATAAATATGTAACTAGAAAAGCACTCGGAGAGCGCAGACCTCCGCCAAGCGCCACAATTCCCCCCATACAGTGTTTGTGTGTACGTTTTCAGATTCCTTGAGCATGTAAACATATGACTAGCAATTGGATTCACAATGATTATTTGTTTATTTGACAGGGACAGTGCAATAAACACACAATTAATCAATGACAATCAATCTGAAAGTGATAGGATTAGTGGTTCAGTAGTAAAAGCATTGCCTCCTTGGCGGAGGTAATAAACTGAAGTGTTGCTGTTGTGTCCATCTCCTCCACTGACGGATGCAAATTGGGTAGACAGGTTGCCGTGGGTTTTATATTATATTGTAACGTGCTGCTCGACATGGCGACGTCCCACCGGGAGGTTCAAACTCACGCCTCCCGCTCCGGAGTCCCGCACTCTACCTGTGTCGCCAATAAGGGTCAACCCACTTGGCAAGCCAAGTAGGGTGCTCATATTGAGTTCGCTACAATATTATTTTTTGGGGGGTTGCGCTCCGCGGCAAACGAGAATTTAGAAGCTTCGCCGGCAGAGAGCTCGTTTTTGCGCAGCGCCTATGGCTGGCCGGTGAATTTCTGCCAAATGCGCAGCTCCTATGGCTGGCCGGGGAATTTCTGCCAAAGAATCCGTCGGCGGACAGCTGCCCATGTGAGGTTTTGCAGTTGCGCGCAAACACAGGCACGCTGGCGGGCCCAGGCCAGCAGTGTTTTCCGCATCCTTTTGTGCCTAAAACGTTGAAGAACGCAGAGTTTGTGTTGCAGACACGACGACTAGCGCCCTCCATTGCGCCTGCGCACATGTTGAAAATGGCTGTATGTCACAGTGTTGAATGAAAAATGCTTTAAAAAATTCCTGTATCCAGACGGTGAACCGGATCACCCCCAAAATTTAATCAGTTCTTCCTTGTACCATTTCCAACAACGCCTGAAAGTTTCATGGAAATCCGTCCAAGATTTTTTGAGTTATCTTGCTAACCAACAGACAAACAGACAGACAGACAGACAGACAGACAAACAAACACACAGACAAACCCCGGCAAAAACATAACCTCCTCCTGGCCTTTTTGGCCTGGCGGAGGTAAATATATAAACACACACAGTGCAGAGCATTGTTGCTAGATGGGATGAAACAGCACAACCGTCTACTTAGTTATCCTACATGGTATGATTATGTGCCCATACATATTCTCACTCTCCATAGCGACCGGTATTTTCCTAGTTGTATGCCGGAGGGGACCATTGTGTAAGTCTATTGCATCTTTGCATTCAAAAACTATTAGTTTGTTACATCTTTTTGCTATCTCTGCGAGCAGCCCTGCTTAGGTTGTACAGTCTGACAGCCGTTGGTAGGAAGGACCTGCGAAACCTCTCGGTTGTGCACCTGGGATGATGTAGTCTGCTGCTAAATGAGCTCCTCAGTGCATTCAGTATGTCCTGCATAGGGTGGAACTCGGACTCCAGCAGAGATGACAGTTTAGCCACCGTCCTTCTCTCTCCTATCTCCTCCACCGGATCAAGGCGCTGCCCCAGGACAGAGCTAGCTTTCTTGATCAGTTTGTTCAGTCTCTTCCTATCGGCTGCAGTAATGCCACTGCCCCAGCAGACCACTCCAAAAGTGATGGCTGATGCCACCACCGTGTCATAGAATGTCTTCAGCAGCGCGCCTTGTACACCAAAAGACCTGAGTCTCCTCAGCAGGAACAGCCTGCGCTGTCCCTTCTTGTAGAGTGCGTCAGTATTGTGTGACCAGTCTAGTTTATTGTTCAGATGAACACCCAGGTACTTATAGGCTGTCACCATCTCGATGTCTGTTCCCTGTATATTTACTGGTGCTGTGAGGGGTTGTCCTTGCCTGTACTGTCACAATGCTAACCACTGCACCACTGAGCTGCCCTTTTTCTCTTTTTTTTTTCTTCTTTTCTCTTCTATTTCTATATTTACATCTACCTACTGTGGGGTTTGAGGAGACACCGCCCTCCCCCATTAACAGGAGAACCACATTATTATTGAAGATAACCCAGCCACAGGGGATACACAAGCCAGTGTACTCCTATGTTGGTCCCAAGCCCGGGTAAATGGGGAGGGTTGTGTGAGGAACGGCATCTGACGTAAAGTCTTTGCCAAGTCAAACATGCGGACCATGACAAATGAGACTTTGATACCGAATCGGTCAAGGCCCGGGTTAACAATGACCACCACCGGTGCTGTTAACGGACAGTGTGCCAGTGGAAATTAGACTACTGTTGGTCAAAGATTGAGGAGGAGGACAGGGGGAAAGTGTGTTTGGAGAGAGAGAGAGAAAAGGAAAGGTTGACGTGTGGAGGTGAGAGTAGGGACGTTAAATGTAGGGACTACGACTAGTAAAGGCAGAGAGTTGGCTGATATGATGGAGAGAATGAAGGTATATATACTGTGTGTTCAAGAAACCAGATGGAAAGAAAGCCGCCTTCTTCACTTCCGCCTTCCAAAGAGAGCAGACGCTTTTTCTCCAGCTCCGGCTCCTTATCTCTCTCCTCCCCTAACTGACTGGATCCCAGCTTGCTATTGTCTGTCTGCGTGTCTCTACTGCTGATTATCAAACGAAATTATGGATTTAATAAGCTGGGCTTTGAACGCAATTGACACTGTTTTTTCAACAAGGAATTCTGGCCCGGGGGAGCCGATTTGCCCCGCAGGAACAGCGGCCGTGGGCTATTTGAAGGACACAAGTAATTGGAAACTCTTGTGCCTGTGTGATCTCTCTATCGAAGATGTTGAAGATTTATACCTCTTCGTAGCAATGGTCATCAGAATTCTACTGATTGGATCTGGGATTGTTCTGGTGTACCGCAAATTGAAGAAGATGGATGGAGCCTATCAAAATGCAGACCCGGCGAGGCTTAACCATCAAATTGACCAACTGGGCAGGACTCTGACAGCGGCTAATGGAGAACTGTCTAGGAAAATGGATTACATCACGATCACGCTGAGAGCTGTCCATGATAATTTCAACGTCCAGCCATGAAGGATTTAAGCACTGAATCTGTAAGAGAATATAAAGTTTTTTCTCTGAAGTCAGTACTATTCGACCTATTCGACCTGCCCTCACAGTCACAGTCCTCCAGATTATCTGCAGTTTTTGTTTTCATAACATGGCGGGCAGCATTTGACTCTCAAGGACAGCCAGCTGTCTGGCAAACTATACCATCTGCTGTGCCAAGGACACACGCCTTTGCCAGACGGTAAACATAACATCTGCTGCTGAAGAGACTTTGTTGTCCTTAACTGATATCAACACCCTCACTCAACACCTTCACTCACACTGACTCACTATACTGACGTGAAGATTACTCATTCACTGCTCTCTTTGTGTCTTTGTATGGATTCTATTGTCTGCTACTTGTGCATTGAGAGTTTTTTTCTTGCAATCATAATATTGATCATATATATGACCTGTATTCTGACAAACAATGCTTTTTTCTCTCTCCTATTGTGTTTATCCTTTTTCTCCCCCATTGCTTCCTGTCCCCATTCTGCTGACAGGCGCGTCACTGACGCTGCCGCGTCACTGAAAATGTCAACTATGTCGTTCTCAGTGTCAAGTCAAATCCCTCGTATATTTATCAGTTATTTACTGTGAATGTACTTGGCAATAAATCTTTTCTGAGTTCTGAGTTAGGAGCATTGGAGGTGGATATAAACTGTTCTACCATGGTGTCGATAGGAAGAGAAATGGAGTAGGAGTAATCTTGAAGGATGAGTATGTGAAGAATGTTCAGGAGGTAAAGAGGGAGTCAGACAGAGTAAGAGGAATTCTGGAGTAAGTTGGATGACGTGGTAGAGAGTGTTCTCACGGGGGAGAGAGTGGTGATTGGAGCAGACTTTAATGGACATGTATATATGAAGGGAACAGAGGTGATGAGGAGGTCCTTGGTAGGTACGTATGGTCTTAAGGAGAGAAATGTGGAAGGACAGGTGGTTGTGGATTTTGCTAAAAGGATGAAAATGGCTGTGGTGAACACATACTTTAAGAAGAGAGAGGAACATAGGGTGACTTGCAATAGTGAAGAAAGGTGCACACAGATGGATTACGTCTTATGCAGAAGGAGAAATCTGAAAGAGATAGGAGATTGCAAGGTGATGGCAGGGAAGAATGTAGCTAGACAGTATTTGATGGTAGTCTGTAGGATAACTTTGGAAAGCAAGAAGAAGAAAACAGTGAAGGCAGAGCCAAAGATTAAGTGGGGGAAGTTACAGAAGGAAGAAGGTCACACAGAGTTCAGGAAGGAGTTGATACAGGTTCTGGGTGATAGGGAAGAATTACCAGATGACTGGGAAAGTACAGCAAAAGTACTGAGGGAAACGGGTAGAAAGGTATGTGGTGTATCCAGTGGACAGAGGAAGGAAGACAAGGAGACTTAGTGTTGGAAAGAGGAGGTACAGGAAAGTATCCAAAGGAAGAGGTTAGCAAAGAAAATGTGGGATAGTCAGGGAAATGACCAAAGTAGACAGGAGTATTTGGAATCTATGTGCATGGCAAAGAGAAAGGTGGAAAAGGCAAAGGAAAAAGCATATAGTGAGTTGTATGAGAGGCTGGACACTAAGGAAGGAGAAAAGGAGTTGTGTTGACTGGCTAGACAGAGATCGAGCTGGAAAAGATGCACAGCAGGTTAAGTTGATTAAGGACAGAAATGGTAATGTACTAACAAATGATGAGAGTGTGTTGAGAAGATGGAAGGAGTACTTTGAAGAGCTGATGGATAAATAAAATGAGAGATAGAAAAGGATGGATGAAGGAAAGGTAGCGAACAAGGAAGTTCGGAGGATTAGCAAGGCAGAAGTGAGGGCAGCTTTGAAGAGGATGAAGGATGGAAAGGCAGTTGGTCCAGATGACATACCTGTGGAGGTATGGAAATGTTTAGGAGAAATGGCAGTGGACTTTTTAACCAGGTTGTTTAACACAATCTTGGAGAGTGAGAAGATGCATGACAAGTGGGAAGAAGTGTTTTGGTACCAGTTTTCAAGAACAAAGGTGATGCTCAGAACTGTAGTAACTACAGAGGCATAAAGTTGATCAGCCACACGATGAATATATGGGAAAGAGTTGTTGAAGCCAGGTTAAGAGGAGAGGTTTCTCAGGGGGGAGAGAGTGGTGATTGGAGCAGACTTTTTCAGTGAGCAGCAGTATGGTTTCATGCCAACAAAGATGCAATGTTTGCTCTAAGAGTGCTGATGGAGTAGTATGGAGAAGGTCAGAAAGAGTTGCACGTGTCTTTGTGGATCTAGAGAAAGCATATGATAGGGTGCCAAGAGAAGAAGTGTGATACTGTATGAGAAAGTCAGGAGTGGCAGAGAAGTATGTAAGGGTGGTGCATGACATGTATGAGGACAGCGAGACAGTGGTGAGGTGGGTTGTAGGTGTGACAGATGGATTCAAGGTGGGGTGGGGTTACATCAGGGATCAGCTCTGAGCCCCTTCTTGTTTGCCATGGTGATGGACAGACTGACAGACAAGGTCAAGCAGGAGTATTCGTGGATCATGTTTGCAGACAACATTATGATCTATAGTGACAGTAGGGAGCAGGTGGAAGAGAACCTTGTGAGGTGGCGGTATGTTCTGGAGAGAAGAGGAATGAAAGTGAGTATATAGAAGTAAGACAGAATTCATGAGTGTGAATGAGAGGGAAACAGGTGTAACGGTGAAGATGGAAGAAGTAGAGGTAGTGGAGGTAGATTAGTTTAAATACTTAGGGTCAACCATCCAAAGGAATGGAAAATGCACAACAGAGGTGAAGAAGAGAGTGCAGGTAGGAGGGAGTGGGTTGATATAATACATTTTTATTTGTATAGCACTTTCCAAGGCACTCAAAGATGCTTTACATTAATTTTAAAAAAAGATAGCAGCTACAGTGAAAGGGAAGATTAACAAGATGGTAGTGAGATCTGCTATGATGTATGGTTTGGAGACAGTGGCGCTGACAAAATGACAGGAGGCGGTGCTGGAGGTGGCAGAGCTGAATATGCTTAGAGTTTCATTTCTCATCTTATCATCAAATTACAGTGTTATTAAATACTGTATGTGATCAATAGCCACCACAGTGACAGACAATAATATTTAAAACTATCACTTAATTTAAGCATTCACAATGTCTGGGTTTTTTTTCGTGCTTCTTTAATACGTTGTTGCTGCCGTTTAAGAGTAATAAATATGAATTCATTTTCATTTAATCCAACACTTTTTTCAATGACGTACTCCACTCTGCTGTCTGTTCATTCTCTTCTTGGTCATATGGTGAGATCTCTGCCTCTTTTATGTGAATGCACACGCAGCCAGAAAAATTAGTCAAGGGTCCACTTACTGAGTTTATAACCGTGTTCCTAGTACAGATAATCCTGATCCAGAATGGGGGTATGTTGAACCTGCTTCATAGTACAGGCCTTGGGTGTCTGTAAAGTGACATGGTAAAGCTCTCCGGAGTAAAGCTGACACTATCTCCAGGTCCATCAGGAGACGGAAGAAGCAGGAGTTCCAATTAATGCATATAACCAGCAGACTGCTTTGGTCTTTGCTGGTGTATGGGCCAAACTTGAAGCACACCTCAGCAGACTGCATTTGTATGCAAATGAAAGATCGGGACGAAAACTGCTAATTATCCTTTTCCACCCTCTCACCAAGTTTTCCCTGCACACCATGAATTTTATGTAAGAAGGCAACTTTTTAGTGCTTAATTAGTTCATAAAAGCTTGCAGGGAACACCAGTCCTGAAGCAACGTCCCCATGGCAGACCAGCAACAGTCTGCTCATTAGACAAAGCACTGGCCTGTGTCTGTCGCTCTGCACAGTCTGCTACCACAGTCTCTGTAGCTTAGAGGAAGCAGTACACATGCTCATACTATAGATGCACGTGCAAAGCAAGCCGCACCCATACCCCGCTTTGAGATTGGAGATGTTCCTGCCTGTCAATGAATTCCATATAAAAAAAAAAGAGCTAGCAGTGTTACAACAAAAAAAATATTGTGTACAAGAGCCAGATGTATCCGATTGCTGGTGGGTGTTGCTCTCTCTGACAATTCTTGTGTTTTCTTTGAGAGTGCTATTAATGTCACCAGACACATCCAGACAGAGGTCATCAAAAAATGGTACATCAGTGATAATACCAGTGAAATATTCATCCAAGCTTTCTCTTCCTCACCCCCTCTTCACTTTCAATTAATGAGCTTGTGGAAAATTTCAATGGTAAAATTGCAAATATTATTGATGCCATCACTCCTACCAAGGTGAAGCTGGTCATTACTAAAAAGAAACCTCCATGGAGAAATGCCACACCGGTAAGAGCTGAGGAAAGAGAGTGGTGAAAAATTAAATTCCAGGTTGACTGTGAAATCTATAATGAGAGATTGAGCATTTATAATTTGATGCCGAGAAATGCAAGGCAAGCATATTTTTCTGACATCATTGCTAAAAACAACAATAATGTACACACCTTGTTCACTACTGTTGACAGGCTAACAAATCCCCGTGTCAGTAGCTCCTGAACTTCTATCCATCCGTGCCTGCAATGACTTTGCTCTTTCTTTACTGACAAAAATGAAAAAAATAGACAGTCGGTCAGTGCTCAGGTGCAGGACATGCACTACCTCTGTGTCCGCTTAGAGAAGACCTGAACACTATTGTACAATTTTTTCCAATCGATCATAAAAACTTGGATGACATCATCCACCGCCTGAAATTCACCACCTGCTGCTTTGATACTCTAGTAACAGGGTTTAAAAAAAGAAAAAAACGTTTCACATTGTATGGCCTCAGACCTTCTACAGATCATAAATATGTCTCTGCATCCAGGTGTCTTCCCTCAGTGCTTAAAAACAGCTGTTATCAAGCCACTTCTAAAAAAGAGCAACCTAGACACCTCACTCATGAACAGCTATAGGCCCATGTCAAACCTCCCCTTTCTTAGTAAAATAATAGAAAAAGCTGTCTTTCAACTTCCTGGCATTAAATAATGGTTTTGATGTCTTCCAGTCAGGTTTTCGACCACACCGCAGCACTGACACAGCTCTAATTAAGGTCCTTAATGACATCCCTTATTGACTCCCCAGACATCCTGCCGTTGTGTCCCTAGGCAAGACACTGTACTCACCTTGCCTCCAGTGTCCGTCACACTGGGCATGAATGTGTATAAATGTTCAGTAGTGGTCGGAGAGGCCGTTGGTGTGGATTGGCAGCCACATTTCCGTCAGTCTGCCCTAGGGCAGCTTTGGCTACAGTAGTAGCTTACCACTACCATTGTCTGTGGAGTGAATAAATAATGTATCCATTGTAAAGCATCTTTGAGTGTCTATGAAAAGTGCTATATACTCTAAATCTGATGCATTATTATTATTATTATTACTACTATCTGCTCCAATACAGATAGTAACCACATTTCAGTTTTGGTTCTACTGAATCTCAGTGCTGCATTTGACACGGTCAACCATAACATCTTACTATCTATCCATCCATCTTCTTCCACTTAATCCTTTCCGGGTCACGGGGGGGCTGGAGCCTATCCCAGCATCTTTGGGTGAGAGGCAGGGTACACCCTGGACCAATCACAGTCCATTGCAGGGCCAACACAGAGAGACAGACAACCATTCACTCTCACATTCATACCTAAGGACAATTTAGAAACATCTTACTAGACCAGCTGAAAAACTGGGTGGGACTTTCTGGTACAGCACTTACAGTGGGGCAAAAAAGTATTTAGTCAGCCACCAATTGTGCAAGTTCCATCCATCCATCCATCGTCTACCGCTTTTCCGGAGGTCCGGGTCGCGGAGGCAGCAGTTCAAGCAGAGAAGCCCAGACTTCCCTCTCCCCAGCCACCTGCTCCAGCTCTTCAGAGGGGATACCAAGGCGTTCCCAGACTAGCTGGGAGACATAGTCTCTCCACCGAGTCCTGGGTCTGCCCCGGGGTCTCCTCCCAGTGGGACGTGCCTGAAACACCTCAAGTGGGAGGCGTCCAGGAGGCATCCTAATCAGATGCCCATACCACCTCAACTGACTCCTTTCAATGTGGAGGAGCAGCGGTTCTACTCTGAGCCTCTCCCGGATGACTGAGCTCCTCACCCTATCTCTGAGGGTGAGTCCAGCAATCCTACGGAGAAAGCTCATTTCAGCCGCTTGTATCCGCGATCTCGTTCTTTCGGTCATTACCCAAAGCTCGTGACCATAGGTGAGAGTAGGAACGTAGATTGACTGGTAAATCGACAGCTTTGCCTTAGAACTAAGCTCCCTCTTCACCACAACAGACCGGTACAACGTCCGCATCACTGCAGATGCTGCTCCAATCCGTCTGTCGATCTCTCGCTCCATTTTCCCCTCACTCGTGAACAAGACCCCAAGATACTTAAACTCCTCCACTTGGGGCAGGAGCCTGTCCCCAACCCGGAGAGGACAATCCACCTTTTTCCGGCTGAGGACCATGGACTCGGACTTGGAGGTGCTGATTCTCATCCCAGCCGCTTCACACTCAGCGGCAAACCGTCCCAGCAAGAGCTGTAGGTCATTGCTGGATGAAGCCAACAGGACAACATCATCTGCAAACAACAGAGGTGAGATCCTGTGGTCACCAAGCATGACACCCTCCATTCCCTGGCTGCGCCTAGAAATCCTGTCCATAAAAATTATGAACAGGACCGGTGACAAAGGGCAGCCCTGGCGGAGTCCAACTCTCACTGGGAATGACTCCGACCGAGTGTTGGCAATGCGAACTAAACTCTCACAACGGTCGTACAGAGACCGAATAGCTCGTAACAACAAGCCCGATACTCCATACTCCCGAAGCACCCCCCACAAAAATCCACGAGGGACGCGGTCAAATGCCTTCTCCAAGTCCACAAAACACATGTAAACTGGTTGGGCAAACTCCCACGAACCCTCAAGAATTCTCGAGAGGGTAAAGAGCTGGTCCGATGTGCCACGGCCAGGACGAAAACCACATTGCTCCTCCTGAATCCGAGGTTCGACCAACGGCCGGACTCTCCTCTCCAATACCTTGGCATAGACCTTCCCAGGGAGGCTGAGGAGTGTGATCCCTCTAAAGTTGGAGCACACCCTCCGGTCCCCTTTTTTGAAGAGAGGAACCACCACCCCGGTTTGCCATGCCAAAGGCACTGCCCCCGACCTCCACGCAATGTTGCAGAGGCGTGTCAACCATGACAACCCAACAACATCCAGGGCCTTGAGGTACTCGGGGCGAATCTCGTCCACCCCCGGGGCCCGGCCACCAAGGAGATTTTTAACCACCTTGGCGACCTCAGCCCCTGTGATAGGCGAGTCATCCCCCTCGTCCCCAAACCCTGCTTCCTCTGTGGAAGGCGTATCAGTGGGATTGAGGAGATCCTCGAAGTATTCCTTCCACCGCCCGACGATATCCCCAGTTGAAGTCAACAGTGTCCCATCCGCACCATACACAGTGTGGACGGGGAGCTGCTTTCCCCTCCTGAGCCGCCGAACAGTTTGCCAGAATCTCTTTGAAGCCGACCGAAAGTCTTGTTCCATGGCCTCACCGAACTCCTCCCATACCCGGGTTTTTGCTTCAGCAACCACCCGAGCTGCACTCCGCTTGGCCTGCCGGTACACCTCAGCTGCTTCGGGAGTCCCACAAGCCAACCAAGCTTGATAGGACTCCTTCTTCAGCTTAATGGCCCCCCTCACCACTGGTGTCCACCACTTGGTTCGGGGGTTGCCACCACGAGATGCACCGACCACCTTGCGGCCGCAGCTCTGGGCTGCCGCTTCAACAACAGAGGTGGAGAACATGGCCCATTCAGACTCCATGTCTCCAGACTCCCTCGGAATGTGGTTGAAGTTCTTCCGGAGGTGGGAGTTGAAGACCTCCCGGACAGGGGCCTCAGCCAGACGCTCCCAGCACACCCTCACTATACGTTTGGGTCTACCAGGTCTGAATGGCTTCCTCCCCTGCCATCGGATCCAACTCACCACCAGGTGGTGATCAGTTGACAGCTCTGCACCTCTCTTTACTCGGGTGTCCAAGACATACGGTCGCAGGTCTGATGATACGATAACAAAATCGATCATCGACCTGCGGCCTAGGGTGTCCTGGTGCCAGGTGCACATATGGACACCCTTATGCTTGAACATGGTGTTCGTTATAGACAGACTGTGGTTAGCACAGAAGTCCAATAACTGAACACCACTCGGGTTCAGATCGGGCAGGCCGTTCCTCCCAATCACCCCCCTCCAGGTTTCACTGTCGTTGCCCACGTGCGCATTGAAGTCCCCCAGTAGGACAATGGAGTCTCCAGGAGGAGCACCCTCCAGCACCCCAGTCACAGACTCCAAAAAGGGTGGGTACTCTGAAACATCATTTGGTGCATAGGCACAAATGATGGTCAGGACCCGTTTCCCAACCCGAAGGCGCAGGGAAGCAACCCTTTCGTCCACCGGGGAAAACTCCAATATAGAGGCAGCAAGGTGGGGCGATACAAGAATACCTACCCCTGCTCGTCGCCTCTCGCCCGGGGCAACTCCAGAAAAGGCCAAGCTCCAGCCCCTCTCCAGGAGACTGGTTCCGGAACCGGAGCTGTGTGTTGAGGTGAGGCCAACTATATCTAGCCGGTATCGCTCAATCTCGTACACCAGCTCAGGCTCCTTCCCCACCAGAGAGGTGACATTCCACGTACCAAAAGCCAGTTTAGAAAGCTTGGGATCAGTCCGCCAAGGTCTCCGCCTTTGACTGCCACCTAATCCACATAGCACCGGACTTCCATGATCCCTCCTGCAGGTGGTGAACCTACTGGAGGGCGGACCCATGTAACTCCTTCGGGCTGAGCCCGGCCGGGTCCCATGGGTGGAAACCCGGCCACCAGACGCTAGCCTTCGAGCCCCTCCCCCAGGCCTGGCTCCAGGGTGGGGCCCCGGTAACCCCATACCGGGCGGGGTACACTGAATCCTTGATATACAATTTATCATGAGAGTCTGTTGGATCGTTCTTCGTCTGGCCCTTCACCCAGGACCAGTTTGTCTTGGGAGACCCTATCAGAGGCAAATTGCCCCGGACAACATAGCTCCTGGGATCACTGGGGCACGCAAACCCCCCCACCACGATAAGGTGACGATCCATGAGGGGGATTGTGCAAGTTCTCCCACTTAAGAATCCAGAAGAGGATTGGGAGAATGTCATATGGTCAGATGAAACCAAAATAGAACTTTATTGTAAAAACTCAACTTGTTGCGTTTGGAGGAGAAAGAACACCATACCTGCTGTGAAGCATGGGGGTGGAAACATCATACTTTGGGGCTGTTTTTCTGCAAAGGGACCAGGACGACTGATCTGTGTAAAGGAAAGAATGAATGGGGCCATGTATCGTGAGATTTTGAGTGAAAACCTCCTTCCATCAGCAAGGGCATTGAAGATGAAACGTGGCTGGATCTTTCAGCATGACAGTGATCCCAAACACACCACCCGGGCAAGTTCTCACAAGGCACCCGGGCAACTTCACAAGTTGTGCAAGTTCTCCCACTTAAAAGATGAGAGAGGTCTCCAATTTTCATCATAGGTATACCTCAACTATGAGAGACAAAATGAGAAAAAAAAATCCAGAAAATCACATTGAAGGATTTTTAATGAATTAATTGGTAAATTCCTCGGTAAAATAAGTATTTGGTCAATAACAAAAGTTCATCTCAATACTTTGTTATATACCCTTTGTTGGCAATGACAGAGGTCAAACGTTTTCTGTAAGTCTTCACAAGGTTTTCACACACTGTTGCTGGTATTTTGGCCCATTCCTCCATGCAGATCTCCTCTAGAGCAGTGATGTTTTGGGGCTGTTGCTGGGCAACACAGACTTTCAACTCCCTCCAAAGATTTTCTATGGGGTTGAGATCTGGAGACTGGCTAGGCCACTCCAGGACCTTGAAATGCTTCTTACGAAGCCACTCCTTCGTTGCCCGGGTGGTGTGTTTGGGATCACTGTCATGCTGAAAGATCCAGCCACGTTTCATCTTCAATGCCCTTGCTGATGGAAGGAGGTTTTCACTCAAAATCTCACGATACATGGCCCCATTCATTCTTTCCTTTACACAGATCAGTCGTCCTGGTCCCTTTGCAGAAAAACAGCCCCAAAGTATGATGTTTCCACCCCCATGCTTCACAGCAGGTATGGTGTTCTTTCTCCTCCAAACGCAACAAGTTGAGTTTTTACAATAAAGTTCTATTTTGGTTTCATCTGACCATATGACATTCTCCCAATCCTCTTCTGGATCATCCAGATGCTCTCTAGCAAACTTTAGACGGGCCTGGACATGTACTGACTTAAGCAGGGGGACACATCTGGCACTGCAGGATTTGAGTCCCTGGCGGCGTAGTGTGTTACTGATGGTAGCCTTTGTTACTTTGGTCCCAGCTCTCTGCAGGTCATTCACTAGGGCCCCCCGTGTGGTTCTGGGATTTTTGCTCACTGTTCTCATGATCATTTTGACCCCATGGGGTGAGATCTTGCGTGGAGCCCCAGATCGAGGGAGATTATCAGTGGTCTTATATGTCTTCCATTTTCTAATAATTGCTCCCACAGTTGATTTCTTCACACCAAGCTGCTTACCTATTGCAGATTCAGTCTTCCCAGCCTGGTGCAGGTTTACAATTTTGTTTCTGGTGTCCTTTGACAGCTCTTTGGTCTTGGCCATAGTGGAGTTTGGAGTCTGACTGTTTGAGGTTGTGGACAGGTGTCTTTTATACTGATAAAGAGTTCAAACAGGTGCCATTAATACAGGTAACGAGTGGTGGACAGAGGAGCCTCTTAAAGGTGAAGTTACAGGTCTGTGAGAGCCAGAAATCTTGCTTGTTTGTAGGTGACCAAATACTTATTTTACTGAGGAATTTACCAATTAATTCATTAAAAATCCTTCAATGTGATTTTCTGGATTTTTTTTTTTTCTCATTTTGTCTCTCATAGTTGAGGTATGCCTATGATGAAAATTGGAGACCTCTCTCATCTTTTAAGTGGGAGAACTTGCACAACTGGTGGCTGACTAAATACTTTTTTTCCCCACTGTAGCTGGCTTGAGGCCTATTTAAAGGACAAGGACTATTTTGTGTCTATAGGAAACTACAAATCTGTGTGAACAAAAATAACCTATGGAGTTCCCCAAGGTTTCAAGATCTATATGGTCCAACTCACTCAAACCATAAAACACAACAAGATATATTACCATAATTATGCATATGACACACAAATCTGCATAACCATCTCACCAGAAGACTATAGTCCAATTAAAACCCTTATCAAATCCGTTGATCAAATTACAGAGTGGATGTGACATTGTTACCAAATTTTTGCAGACTGTCTCCTCTATACCATGGGTCAACACAACGGAAATAAAAGATGGGGAGCCTGCTCCTTCCGTAATTGATAGCATGGTAGATAGTGTTACAGCCTCTCTGCATCAGACTCTAGATTTGATGGCCCCTTTAAAAAAGAAAAAGTCAAACCAGAGATTTCTAACCCCTTAGTTTAACACAGAAACTTGTAGCTTAAAACAGAAGACTCGTCAATTAGAAAGAAAATGGCATTCTACTAATTTAGATTAATTCTATTTAGCGTGGAGAAATCATCTCTTAATTTATAAAAAAATCTCTTAGAAAAGCTAGAACAAGCTATTACTCTGCATTAATAGAAGAGAATAAGAATAATCCCAGGTTTCTCTTCAACACTATAGCCAGGCTGACAAAGAGTCAGGACGTGGTCAATCCTCGCATCCCCCCAGAGCTTTCTAGTCAGGACTTTTTGAACTTTTTCAATCATAAAATTTTATCTATTAGAGATAAAATCAGTCAGATTCTTCCCACCGTAAACTTAAGTACAGCAACTACTACAACTCCTTCAATTGATATCTGTTTAGATAAGTTTACTCCAATTGACCTTTTAGAGTTAGATAAAATTATCTCCTCATCCAAGCCTTCATCTTGTCTTTTAGACCCTATTCCTACTAGGTTATTTAAAATAGTCTTCCCAATTATTGGTAGCCGCATTTTTCATATAATTAATTCTTCTTTAACTTTGGGTTATGTACCGCAGGCTTTTAAAATTGCTGTAACTAAACCCCAACGCTGGATCCAGGAGTTTTGGCTAACTATCGACCAATCTCTAATCTGTCTTTCATTTCAAAAATCTTAGAAAGAGTTGTTGCTGCGCAATTGTTTGACCACTTGCAGGGAAATGGTTTATTTGAAGAGTTTCTCAATCTGGGTTCAGAGTTCATCACAACACTGAAACAGCCTTAGTGAAGGTCACTAATGACCTCCTTGTCGCATCTGATAATGGACTCGTTTCTGTACTTGTCCTTTTAGATCTTAGTGCAGCCTTTGATACTATTGATCATGACATTCTACTTGATAGATTAGAACACTATGTTGGACTAAATGGAACTCCGCTGCAGTGGTTTAGATCTTATTTGTCCGATAGACTTCAGTTTGTTCACATCAATGATGAGGTCTCTTCCAACTCTAAGCTCAGTCATGGAGTTCCACAGGGATCTGTGTTAGGCCCTACTCTTTTTAGTTTATATATGCTTCAGTTAGCCAATATCATTAGAAAGCACTGTATACATTTTCATTGTTACGCAGACAACACACAATTATACCTGTCAATGAAGCCCGATGATTGTAATCAATTAGCCAAGTTAGATGCCTGTCTTAAGGAAATGAAAGCTTGGATGACTTGTAATTTTCTGCTGTTAAACCCAGATAAGACCGAAGTCATTCTTGTTGGTCCAAAAAACCTTAGAAATACCTTTCAAAACCAAACTCTTAATTTGGATGCCGCTACTGTCACTCTGAATAGTTCTGTGAGAAACCTTGGAGTTATTTTTGATCAAGATCTGTTCTTTAATTCACATATTAAATTTGTTTCTAAGACTCCCTTCTATCATCTGTGCAATATTGCCAAGATTAGGAGCATCTTGTCTCTGAATGATGCTGAGAAACTGATCTACGCTTTTGTTAGCTCTAGATTAGATTATTGTAATTCGTTATTATCAGGTTGTCCTAAAATATCTTTAAAAAGTCTTCAGTTGATCCAAAATGCTGCTGCAAGAGTTTTAACTGGTTCTAGAAAGAGAGATCATATCTCTCCGGTTCTGGCCTCCCTTCACTGGCTTCCCATTGAGTTTAGAATTAAGTTTAAAGTCCTTCTTCTCACTTACAAAGCTCTTAATAATCAGGCCCCCTTATATATAAAAGATCTGATATTACCCTATCATCCTAACAGAGCACTATGATCCCAAACTGCTGGATTACTTGTAATACCCAGAATCTCCAAAAGTACAATGGGAGGCAGAACCTTCTGCTATCAAGCTCCTTTCCTGTGGAACCAGTTACTACTCTGGGTCTGGGAGTCAGACTCGATCTCTGTTTTTAAAAATAGGGTAAAAACCTTCCTTTTCAATATAGCCTACGATTAGGGAGGGATCTTGTGTCTCTTAACCCCCCTTTTGTTTTGCTGTTAATAGATTCAGACTGCCGGGTGACCTCCAATAATGTACTTGGCTTCTCACCGTTAATGCTTTCTCTCTTTATGTCTGTTCTTTTCTTCTTCTCTATCCCCTCACCCCCAGCAAGTCGCAGCAGATGACTGCCCCTCCCTGAGCCTGGTTCTGCTAGAGGTTTCTTCCTGTTAAATGGGAGTTTTTCCTTTCCACCGTCGCTAAGTGCTTGCTCACAGGGGATCGTCTGATTGCTGGGTCTTTCTGCAATTGTGGGGTTTTCCCTGCATTTGGTAGTGAAATGAGATGACTTTTGTTGTGATGTAGCGCTTTATAAATAAAGCTGAATTGAATTGAAAAATTGAATGTACTAGAATTTTCTTCAGTTACATGAAGATGCATCGTCCTGGCCGAGGCACACTGGACCAACTCTTTACCCTCTTGAGAATCCTCTAGGGTTCATGGGAGCTATCCCAACCAGTCTACATGTTTTATAGACTTGGAGAAAGCATTCGATCGTGTGCCTCATGGTTTTTTATGGGGATTGCTTCAGGAATATAGGGTATCTGGCTTGTTGCTATGAGCTATCCAGTCTCTATACAACCGTTGTGAGAGCTTGGTTCGTATTGCCAACACTCAGTCGGACTCGTTTCCAGTGAGAGTTGGACTTTGTCAGGGCTGCCCTTTGTCACTAATCTTGTTCATAATTTTTATGGACAGCATTTCTAAGCACAGCCAAGGAATGCAGGTGTCATGTTTGGTGACCACAGGATCTCATCTCTGCTCTCTGCAGATGATGTTGTCCTGTTGGCATCATCGAGCGATAACCTACAAGTCTTGTTGGGACGATTTGCTACTGAATGTGAAGCAGCTAGGATGAGAATCAGCACCTTCAAGACCAAGTTCATGGTGCTCAGCTGGAAAAAGGTGGATTGTCCTCTCCATGCTGGGGACGAGCTCTTGCTCCAAGTGGAGAAGTTTAAGTATCTTGGGGTCTTATTCATGAGTGAGGGGAGAATGGAGCAGGAGATTGACAGATGGATCAGAGCAGCATCTGCAGTGATGCGGATGTTGTACCAGTCTGTCGTGGTGAAGAGGGAGTTGAGCTTTAAGCCAAAGCTGCTGATTTGCCAGTCAATCTACGTTTCTACCCTCATCTATGGTCATGAGCTTTGGGTAATGACTGAAAGAATGAGATCGCGGATACAAGCAGCTGAAATGAGCTGCTCTTCCACATTGAAAGGAGCCAGTTGAGATGGTTTGGGCATCTGATCAGGATGCCTCCTGGATGCCTTCCACTTGAGGTGTTCCAGGCATGTCCCACTGGGAGGAGGCCCCGGGGCAGACCCAGGACACACTGAAGAGACAATGGGCCATATTACATTGACGGGGTCGGTTGATCAGTTGTCACTGACACAAAACGTGCTTATGGCCATTTCAAAGTTCATTTTTTTATCACAATGGTGTAAAAATAAACTCTCCGCCAGCGCATGGTGCAAAGAGGCCAGTCTAATCATTCAGAGGTGTGTTTTGAATAAGCCAATCCAAAGCGCTCCTTCCCATTGCTTTAATGCAAAGAGGCACATTATCTAAAGTGAATTGTGATCATGATGGTTTAAGAAAGATTTTGTGCTGACCGACCAAAGCCCGTGTGTAGGTATGAGCCAAAATGCATGCAATGCTGTTTTCTAATAAGGAAAACATCAATCACAGTTGATGCCTAGTTAGTTATGTTAGAAAGAACAAACGGTGAAGAATGGGCTGAAAAAAATCAGCTGAATGGTTTAATGTGCACACAGATGCAACACAGACATGAATGGGTTTGAAACTTCAGGAAAAGAGGATGATGTCTGTGCAAACTTTCATTAACGATGGTGTGGAAGCCGCTCCCGGCTTTGGGGAGATTGAATGCTCCCTCTGCTGTTGCTTTTGCCGAGCGTGGGTCTCCCCCATATTCCTCCAGGAGGGAAGGAGACAATCTGGTACGGCTTCCCGTCCACCTCCAGCCCCCGCCACGAAGCAAGCCCACTGTTGGCAGCCTCTGCCGGGGGCTGACAAGTGGCTGCTGGGGAGCTTGCTGGGCTGGAAACCTAGGGCGCACAGCCGACGCAGATGTGGACGCATCTCCTGTCTCTCTCAGGAGTTACAGTGAAAAGTAAAACACTGCACACTCCTTGTTCATTCATTCATTCTCCTAACATTCACCTAGTCCTACCTGTTGCTGTACTCATGACTTTTCATCCATTATTACATTGCACATAACTCTCACACTGCTTTTTATTTCATTCACATTATATCACTGAATCTGAGTCCACATTGAAATACTGTGTGATTGTATATTTTTTCATATATTTCTGCAAAGTGTGGTTAGTCCGAGTAAATAACTGCATATATTCCTGTATATATTTGCATCCTTTTATAGAAACGTGGACAGACTGTAATTTACTGTACATACTGTGGTTGTCATTGAATCCTTATTTAAATCCTTCACCTGAACAACGAGAGCAAGTTTTTAGCCAAAGTCAAATTCCTTGTATGTGTTGTGCATACTTGGCCAATAAAGCTGATTCTGATTCTGATTCTGATTCTGATTCTGATTCTGATTCTGATTCTAAAAAAATAAATAAATCATACATTAATATATAATCTACGGTGCATCCGGAAGGTATTCACAGCGCTTCACTTTTCCCATATTTTGTTATGTTACAGCATTATTCCAAAATGGATTAAATTCATTTTTTTTCTCAAGCTCCATCAGGCTGGATGGGACGCATTGGTGCACAGCTATTTTCAGATCTCTTCAGAGATGTTCAATTGGATTCAAGTCGGGGTTCTGGCTGGGCCACTCAAGGACATTCACAGAGTTGTCCTGAAGTCACTCCTTTGATATCCTGGCTGTGTGCTTAGGGGTCGTTGTCCTGCTGAAAGATGAACCGTCACCCCAGTCTGAGTTCAAGAGCACTTTGGAGCAGGTTTTCATCCAGGATGTCTCTGTACATTGCTGCATTCATCTTTCTCTCTATCCTGACTCATCTCCCAGTTCATGCTGCTGAACAACATCCTCACAGCATGAATGCTGCTGCCACCATACTTCACTGTAGGGATGGTATTGGCCTGGTGATGAGCGGTGCCTGGTTTCCTCCAAACATGATGAGTTCAATCTTTGTCTCATCAGACCAGAGAATTTTGTTTCTCATGGTTTGAGAGTCCTTCAGGTGCCTTTTGACAAACTCCAGGCAGGCTGCAATGTGCCTTTTACTAAGGAGTGGCTTCCTTCTGGCCACTCTACCAAACAGGCCTGATTGGTGCATTGCTGCAGAGATGGTTGTCCTTCTGGAAGGTTCTCCTCTCTCCACAGAGGAACGCTGGAGCCTTGACACAGTGACCATTGGGTTCTTGGTCACCTCTCTGACAAAGGCCCTTCTACCCCGATCACTCAGTTAAGACAGCCGGCAAGCTCTAGGAAGAGTCCTGGTGGTTCTGAACTTCTTCCATTTACGGATGATGGAGGCCACTGTGCTCATTCAGACCTGCAAAGCAGCAGACATTTTTCTGTACCCTTCCTCAGATTTGTGACTCGAGACAATCCTGTCTAGGAGGTCTACAGACAATTCCTTTGACTTCATGCTTCATTTGTGCTCTGACATGCACCATCAACTGCGGTGTGCCTTTCCAAATCTTGTCCAATCAAATTAATTTACCACAGGTGGACTCCAGTTAAGCTGTAGAAACGTCTCAAGGATGATCAGTGGAAATAGGATGCACCTGAGCTCAATTTTAAGCTTCATGGCAAAGGCTGCGAATACTTATGTACATGTGATTTCTTAGCTTTTTTATTTTTAATAAATTTGCATAAATCTCAAAAAAAGCTTTTTTCACATTGTCATTATGGGGTATAGCTGTCATGTGTCTGAGCTCAGGTTTTCACTGAGCTCAGACCCTTGCTTGATTTTGAGTATTGCATGTCTGATTAGTTTAATTTTGTTAGTTTTCTGTATAAACTTTAGAATTGTTTTCACTTGGGCCTCCCCTTTCCCAGACACTCCCTTCCACTGCTTACAGCCTACCCTTTCAGCTCAGCTGTGGGCAGTTGGTTAATTAGTCTCCTGCTCACTCAGTGATTCACACCTGCAGCACATTTACCTGGGTGTATTTCGGCACTTCTGTTTAACTGTTTCGGTGCTGCTAGATTGGATGTCAAGACTGGTTTCTCCTTGATTATCCAACTTCTGTATATGCCACTTCACCAGCCTCTGAAGTTGACTTCTCCTGAGCACTCACTGCTCAGAAGCTTAATTTGTAAGTTATTCTTGCTTTGCATTTTTTGTACTATTGGCACTTTTTGGACTTAATGTTGTTTTCTTTAATAAATTGCACAAACACCATTCAGCGCGGAGCATTTCTGCTCCAAAGGAGCATTCATGACAGAATCTAGGAGCCAGCAAAAAACCCAGCTGTGGTGTTTGTGTGCATTTTTTCACCTTTTTGTGTTTTTTCACCCACCTATGTTTTGGAGCTCACCATGTCCGACCTGGACGACATGGAGCGGCGGGCGGTATGTTTCCTGGAAGGCCTTTGGTCACTGACACAGGCCTCCCGTTCTCTCAAGATGGTCCAAGAGAGTCGGGATGGTGCGGTGCGGGTGATGGAGGCATTCCCCAGCCTGTGGAGTCACCCGGAGGCGACAGACATACTCCTCGCCATATTCTCCCTTCACGCTTCGCCCGACCCCCATCCAGCTCCAGCACACACCTTGCCAGCATCACCCTGCTCCGGACCATCGGAGAGACGCCACCTCCTCTCAGCCAGCAACTCCCCTCACACCGAGTCAGGCAAATCTCGCAGCAGACTCCTATCCTCGTTCACCGTCGCCAACTGTCACGTCAGTCTCCTCCTCCTTCCCTGCTGTTTTTTCTCCTGTCTCCTCCGTGTGTCCTCTCACTGCTGAAGGTTTGGCTACGCCCTTCCCGGTTCCCTTCACCTCCGCCTCTATGGAGACGGCTCCTCCACAATCCACTAGGGGGCCCAGATTCACCATAGACACGGAGAGGGATGACTGCCCACCTGCTGCAGCAGAGAACATCGTTCACCGGGATGACAGGCAAGTGTCATTTATTTCTCCTTCTATTAATGATATTATGCCTTGTCTGATTCCCGGTAATGCAGCTTAGGATTTGCAGTCCCCTGAACTCTCACCACCTGTTGCTGCAAATCTTTCCACACCTACCCTCTCCGTGTCTCCCCCATCTATCCCTGAGTGTCCACCAATCCCAGAAGGGAGCCGTCGGGCAATGGAGGAGCTGGTGGCCCTGGAGAACCTGACTCCAGAGCCAAGACGGAGCTGAACCCCAGCTTCCACATCGTAGGAGCCTCCAGCGTGGGTCAAGGTGGCTGGGGTAGCAAAGACTGCTACAACCATCATGCCTGCTGTGGAGGCCACCACAGCAGAGTCAGCGATCAAGCTGGACTTCCTGATGACTGAGCCCGGAGAAACGTCATTGCCTGGATCACTGGAGTCCTGGATGGCGGTGGAGCTCGAGCTCAGGCAAGTGTTCTCTTTTGTTTTTCTGTTTTCTGTTCTAGAGCAATCTTGCCTGGCTCTTGGTGAGGAGAACTGGGTGCAGCTGCCCAGTGCACCTGAGCTTGCCTTGCCAGGCTCCGCTGCTGCCGATGACCATGACCCTGCTTCTCTTTGTGTTCTGTCTGAGCTTCCTCCCAGGGTCACCAGAGATGCTCCTGTACCATCAGAGGTCTCCGTGGGTCCAGGCTCACTGCCCGAGGTTGTCAGGGGTCCAGCTCCCCCAGCAGAGGTTGTCGCGAGTGCCCCGTCCCAGCCCGGGACCTCCGTGGGTGCAGCTCCTCCTCTGTCTGAGGCTGTCATCTGGGTTCCTCCTCGGTCCGAGTCCCCGTGAGTGCTGCATCCCGGCCGGGGATCCTCATGGGTGCCACGCCCCAGCCTTAATCCTATGTGGGTTCTGCGCTCCACCTTGGGTCCACCATGGAGTCTCTCTGCGTGGGTGACCTGCTGCCCGGCACGGTGCTCCGCATCCCGAATTACCTCATCCCCACATCACCCAAGCGGAGGAGAGGGAGGAAGCCCCGCAGTAAGAAGCGTCCAGTCCTGAATACTACAGCCTCGCCTTCCCGCTCCGGGCTATGCTCCACCCCGTCACGGGAGGAGATGGAGGAACGTAGACAGGCTCTCCTGGCTGAAATGGACCTCATCTTGGAGGTGAAGCCGTGGCTCCTCCCGGAGATGGCTGAAAGACTTAAAGAGCTTTCTCTGAGGGAGGAGGAGCCTCAACCGGATGAGGAACACCAGAAGAGTAGAGAGAACGCCTCGGAGGCCACTGGGGACCTCCAGTGCCAGGAGAACAGGCAAGTTTCTTTTCATTCGAATTCCACAGTCAATGATCAATTTTGCCTGCCTCCTGTTGAGGAGACTTGGGGGGTACAGTCCCCTGAGTTCTCCGCCCCAGCGGCATACAGTACTCTCGTGCCTGGTCTCAATGACTGTTTTCTATGTGCCCCCACAAGCCCATCGGTCCCGGATCCAGGTTGCTTGGGGGGGGGGGGCAGAGGACCAGGAGGGTCCAGCCCATGGGCCAGCGAGGGATTTGTCCACGGCCGCCACGCTGGAGGAACCAGAGGCATGGAGGATGGCACATGAGAGTCCCACTCCTGCTACCATCATCATGCCCGCTGAGGGGGCCGCCGCAGTGGAGTCATCTCCCGGACCGGACCTCCAGAAGATGGGACCCGGGGCATTGTCGTCGGAGTCCAGGATGCCGGTAGAGCTTAAGCATAGGCAAGTATTCTCTCCTGTAGTTTATTTGTTGATGGTAGAGGGATCTTGTCTGGCTTTTGGGGAGGGGAGTTGGGTGCAGCCCCCACCCAGGGGAGGGGGGGTGTAGCCCATATATATATATACACACACATACACAGTGCATCTAGAAAGTATTCACAGCACTTCACTTTTTCCACATTTTATGTTACAGCCTTATTCCAAAATTGATTAAATTCATTTTCCCCTCAACATTCTACACACAGTACCCCATAATGACAACATGAAAAAAGTTGGGTTTTTTTTTAGATTTTTGCAAATTTGTTAAAAATTAAAAAAACTAAGAAATCACATGTGCATACAGTGGTGTGAAAAAGTGTTTGCACCCTTCCCGATTTCTCATTTTTTTGTATGTTGTCACACTACATGGCCCTGTGTGAAAAAGTGATTGTCCCCCCTGTTAAAACATAAATTACAGTGGGGCAAAAAAGTATTTAGTCAGCCACCAATTGTGCAAGTTCTCCCACTTAAAAGATGAGAGAGGTCTCCAATTTTCATCATAGGTATACCTCAACTATGAGAGACAAAATGAGAAAAAAAAATCCAGAAAATCACATTGAATGATTTTTAATGAATTAATTGGTAAATTCCTCAGTAAAATAAGTATTTGGTCACCTACAAACAAGCAAGATTTCTGGCTCTCACAGACCTGTAACTTCTTCTTTAAGAGGCTCCTCTGTCCTCCACTCGTTACCTGTATTAATAGCACCTGTTTGAACTCGTTATCAGTATAAAAGACACCTGTCCACAACCTCAAACAGCCAGACTCCAATCTCCACTATGGTCAAGACCAAAAAGCTGTCAAAGGACACCAGAAACAAAATTGTAGACCTGCACCAGGATGGGAAGACTGAATCTGCAATAGGTAAGCAGCTTGGTGTGAAGAAATCAACTGTGGGAGCAATTATTAGAAAATGGAAGACATACAAGACCACTGATAATCTCCCTCGATCTGGGGCTCCACACAAGATCTCACCCCGTGGGGTCAAAATTATCACGAGAACGGTGAGCAAAAATCCCAGAACCACATGGGGGGACCTACTGAATAACCTGCAGAGAGCAGGGACCAAAGTAACAAAGGCTACATCAGAAACACACTACGCCGCCAGGGACTCAAATCCTGCAGTGCCAGACGTGTCCCCCTGCTTAAGCCAGTACATGTCCAGGCCCGTCTGAAGTTTGCTAGAGAGCATTTGGATGATCCAGAAGAGGATTGGGAGAATATCATATGGTCAGATGAAACCAAAATAGAACTTTTTGGTAAAAACTCAACTTGTCGTGTTTGGAGGAGAAAGAACACCATACCTACTGTGAAGCATGGGGGTGGAAACATCATACTTTGGGGCTGTTTTTCTGCAAAGGGACCAGGACGACTGATCCGTGTAAAGGAAAGAATGAATGGGGCCATGTATCGTGAGATTTTGAGTGAAAACCTCCTTCCACCAGCAAGGGCATTGAAGATGAAACGTGGCTGGGTCCTTCAGCATAACAATGATCCCAAACACATCGCCTGGGCAACGAAGGAGTGGCTTCGTAAGAAGCATTTCAAGGTCCTGGAGTGGCCTAGCCAGTCTCCAGATCTCAACCCCATAGAAAATCTTTGGAGGGAGTTGAAAGTCCGTGTTGCCCAGCGACAGCCCCAAAACATCACTGCTCTAGAGGAGATCTGCATGGAGGAATGGGCCAAAATACCAGCAACAGTGTGTGAAAACCTTGTGAAGACTTACAGAAAACGTTTGACCTCTGTCATTGCCAACAAAGGGTATATAACAAAGTACTGAGATGAACTTTTGTTATTGACCAAATACTTATTTTACTGAAGAATTTACCAATTAATTCATTAAAAATCCTTCAGTGTGATTTTCTGGATTTTTTTTTCTTATTTTGTCTCTCATAGTTGAGGTATACCTATGATGAAAATTGGAGACCTCTCTCATCTTTTAAGTGGGAGAACTTGCACAATTGGTGGCTGACTAAATACTTTTTTACCCCAATGTAACTGTGGTTTATCACATCTTTGGAAGGGTGAGTTCAATTTCTCTAACCACACCAACGCCTGATTACTGCCACACCTGTTCTCAATCAAGAAATCACTTAAATAGGACCTGCCTGACAAAGTGAAGTGGACCAAAAGATCCTCAAAAGTGAGATATCATGCTATGATTCAAAGAAATTCAGGAACAAATGAGAAACAAAGCAATTGAGATTGATCAGTCTGGAAAAGGTTATAAAGCCATTTCTAATGCTTTGGGACTCCAGCAAACTGCAGTGAGAGCCATTACCCACAAATGGTGAAAACATGGAACAGTGGTGAACCTTTCCAGGAGTGGCTGACCGACCAAAATTACCCCAAGAGCACAGCGACGACTCATCCAAGAGGTCACAAAAGACCCCGCAACAGCAGCCAAAGAACTGCAGGCCTCACTTGCCTCAGTGAAGTTCAGTGTTCATGACCCCACCATAAGAAAGAGAGTGGGCAAAAAATGGCCTGCATGGCAGAGTTCCAAGACAAAAACCACTGCTGAGCAAAAAAAGAACAAAGGTTCGTCTCAGTTTTGCAAGAAAACAAATTGATGATGTCCAAGACTTTTGGGGAAAAAAACTCTGTGGACTGACAGGACAAAAGTTGAACTTTTTGGGAGGTGTGTGTCCCATTACATACAACGAAAAAGTAACAACATTTCAGAAAAGAAACATCATACCAACAGTAAAATATGGTGGTGGTAGTGTGATGGTCTGGGGCTGTGTTACTGCTTCAGGACCTGGAAGATTTGCTGTGGTAAATGGAACGATGAATTCTGCTGTCTACCAAAAAATCCTGAAGGAGAATGTCAAGCCACCTGTTCGTGACCTCAAGCTGAAGCGAACTTGGGTTCTGCAGTAGGACAATGATCCAAACACACCAGCAAGTCCACCTCTGAATGGCTTAAGAAAAACAAAATGAAGACTTTGGAGTGGCCTAGTCAAAGTCCTGACCTGACTGATATGCTGTGGCATGACCTTAAAAAGACGGTTCGTGCTTGAAAACCCTCCACTGTGGCTGAATTACAACAATTCTGCAAAGATGAGTGGTCAATACTCCTCCACAGCACTGTAAAGACTCATTGCCAGTTGTCGGAAACACTTGATTGCAGTTGTTGCTGTTAAGGGTGCCCCAACCAGTTATTAAGTTTAGGGGGCAATCACTTTTTCACACAGGGCCATGTAGGGTTGGACTTTTTTCCCCCTTAATAATAAACACCTTCATTTAAAAACTGCATTTTGCGTTTACCTGTGTTATGTTTGTCTAATATTTAAATTTGTTTGATGATCTGAAACATTTAAGTGTGACAAATATACAAAAAAAAAAGAGAAATCAGGAAGGGGGCAAACACTTTTTCACACCGCTGTAAGTATCCACAGCCTTTGCCATGAAGCTCAAAATTGAGCTCAGGTACATTCCGTTTCCAATGATCATCCTTGAGATGTTTCTACAGCTTAAGTGGAGTCCACCTGTGCTAAATTCAGTTGATTGGAAATGATTTGGAAAGGCACACACCTGCCTATATAAGGTCCCACAGTTGACTGTGCATGTCAAAGCACAAACCAAGCATGAAGTCAAAGGAATTGTCTGTAGACCTCCGAGATAGGGTTGTCTCAAGGCACAAATCTGGGGAAGGGTACAGAAAAATTTCTGCTGCTTTGAAGGTCTGAATGAGCACAGTGGCCTCCATCATCCGTAAATGGAAGAAACTCAGAGATACCAGGACTCTTCCTAGAGCTGTCTGGCAATCTAAACTGAGCAACTGGGGGAGAAGGGCCTTAGTCAGGGAGGTGACCAAGAACCCGATGGTCACTCTGTCAGGGCTCCAGCATTCCTCCGTGTAGAGACAAGAACCTTCCAGAAGGACAAACATCTCTGCAGCAATCCACAAATCAGACCTGTATGGTAGGGTGGCCAGACGGAAGCCAGTTCTGAGTAAAAGGCACGTGGCAGCCTACCTGGAGTTTGCCAAAAGGCACCTGAAGGACTCTCAGACCATGAGAAACAAAATTCTCTGGTCTGATGAGACAAAGATTGAACTCTTTGGCGTGAATGACAGGTGTCATGTTTGGAGGAAACCAGGCACCGCTCATCACCAGGCCAATACCATCCCTACAGTGAAGTATGGTGGTGGCAGCATCATGCTATGCAGATGTTTTTCAGCGGCAGGAAATGGGAGACTACTCAGGATAGAGGGAAAGATGAATGCAGCAATGTGCAGAGACATCCTGGATGAAAACCTGCTCCAGAGCGCTCTTGACTTCAGACTGGGTTGATGGTTCATCTTTCAACAGGACAATGACCTAAGCACACAGCCAAGATATCAAAGGAATGACTTCAGGACAACTCTGTGAATGTCCTTGAGTGGCCCAGCCAGAGCCCAGACTTGAATCCAATTCAACATCTCTGGAGAGATCTGAAAATATCTGTGCACCGACGCTTCCGATCCAACCTGATGGAGCTTGAGAGGCGCTGCAAGGAGGAATGGGCGAAACTGCCCAAAGATAGGTGTGCCGAGCATGTGGCATCATATTCAAAAAGACTTGAGGCTGTAATTGCTTCCAAAGGTGCATCAACAAAGTACTGAGAAAAGGCTGTGAATTCTTATGTACATGTAATTTCTTTGGGCAGCGCGGTGGCGGAGTGGTTAGCACTGCGGCAGCACAACAACTCACCCTTTGCCGGGGGATCCTGGGTTCAATCCCAGCCCCCGATCAACAGTGATCTGTGTGGAGTTTGCATGTTCTCCCCGTGTCTGCATGGGTTTACTCCGGGATTTCTCCAGTTTCCTCCCACATGCCAAAAACATGCAAGTCAGGTTAATTGGCATCAAACTGGGGATTCTAAATTGTCCATAGGTATGACTGTGAGAGTGAATGGTTGTCTGTCTCTCTGTGTTGGCCCTGTGATGGACTGGCGATCTGTCCAGGGTGTACCCTGCCTCTCGCCCAAAGATGCTGGGATAGGCTCCAGCCCCCCCGCGACCCAAAAAAGATTAAGCGGAAGAAGACGGATAGATGGATGTAATTTCTTAGTTTTTTTATTTTTAAGAAATTTGAAAACAATCTCAAAAAAAAAAATTCACATTGTCATTATGGGGTATTGTGTGTAGAATTTTGAGAAAAAAATGAATTTAATCCATTTTGGAATAAGGCTGTAACATAAAAAGTGGAAAAAGTGAAGCGCTGTGAATACCTTCCGGATGTACTGTATACATCACCATCATCATCATCATCATAGCAGTCTGTCGGGGCGACAATAACTGTTTCATTTTGGTCTGATCAGATTCCTCCACGCAGCTCTGTCCTTTGCCCTCCGCTGCCAGGAACTCCTGATCTTGTTAACCCAGCTGGCGTCCGAGCCGGTATGAGTTGTTTTCTAACTGACAAGTTCATGAAACTGCTTGCAAAGTATTAGAGTACTGCTAGCTTTTGCTGGACTAGTGGCACATTCTTGCCAGATAGAGGTATTATCAGTGGCAAGGACAGGCCAAGACAAACTGACTCCAGTATCTGTTGCAGTGACTGACCATATGATAGGTTTGTTCACTACAGACCTTGCGACAGATGTGCTTTTCTGCCAAGATGTCCAGTCTCACTCCGTGTAACTGGGAGTGGTCCACCAAATACCTTCCGGATGTACTGTATACCCTACTCACAAAAAATGAGGGATATTCGGCTTTCGGATGAAATTTCAGGATGCACCTAAAATGCACTATAACCTTTACAGGAGAACTTAATTTGACCTTCTCTAACCATTCAAATGCACATTTCCAGCTGTTCAGTGTTTCAGTACTTTTTGTGTAACTTGCTGTTCTTTTTAACAAGGTGCTTAACAGCAAAATTCACAACAGGTGCTTGGTCCTTGAATTGCCCAATAAATTTTCTGGGTCAATTAAAATTTGGTATTTATACAGTCCTCTTCATCATGCTGTTCACATTTTGACATCATGAGCCCAAGATGACACCTCACAACTGATCAACAGTACCTCTCCACTGCCAGGCTTCAAACAGAATGTTCTCAGAGGAAAGTGGCCACTGAGCTTAGAGTGTCACACAGTGTTATCAGCAGGTTGCAATAGAGATACAGAGATACTTGAAGAGTCACAGAAATGCATAGAAGTGGACATCCTTTGTCCACATCCCATGCTGATGACTGCTTCATTGTAAGCAGTGTCCTGCCAAACAGGATGATGACTGCCACTCAACTCCAGGCACATTTAAGGGAGGTGAGAGACACCCAAGTGTCACGTCAGACCCTTCGAAACATTTACATCAGTTTGGTTGACGTGCTAGCCGACCTGCAAGGGTACCTGGCCACACCACCAGGCACAGGCATAGGCGTCATTGTTTACATGGGCCATGAAGCATTTACACTGGACAAGGGACAGTGGGCTTCAGTGCTGTTCTCTGATGAAAGTTGATTCACATTGAGCAGAAATGATGGCCACCAACAATGTTGGAGACATCAAGGACAGCACTATGCATCAGCCACTGCTGTCACTATGTTACATCTGGGCAGGTGTGTCTAGTCAATACAGAACTGCCCTACACCTAGTGAATGGTACAGTGACAAGCCAATACTACCTGAATAACATCATTAATCCAGTGATTGTGCCCCTGCATGAACAACACAGGCCTAATTTCATCTTCATGGCCAACAATGCTCCAGTTCATTGAGGTTGCACCATTTGGGAATGGCTGCTGGAGACTGGGGTACCTCAAATGGAGTGGACTGCACTTTCTCCAGACCTGAATCCCATAGAAAACCTATGGGATCAGCTGAGTCACCATGTAGAGGCTCGTAACCCTGCACCCCATAAACTCAATGACCTGAGGGCCACCCTTCAAAAACAGTGGAATGCCATACCTCAGCAGACAATAAGTCATCTTGTGAACAGCATGAGACATCTTTGTAAAGCTGTAATTGATGCTCAAGGGCACATGACAATTTATTCAGACATTGACATCTTTTGTTGTGGTGTACACATCACTGTTGTTGGCTTTTGTTCAAATAAATTGTTTGAGATGAGGAAATCAACATTCCATACTTCTACTTAAATGTCCTACTTTCATGATATCATATCACTGTAGTGTGAAGTCTTTACATTTTCCATAGATTTCACCCCAAAGCCAAAAATCCCTAACTTTTTGTGAGTAGTGTATATATACAGTGGGGCAAAAAAGTATTTAGTCAGCCACCAATTGTGCAAGTTCTCCCACTTAAAAGATGAGAGAGGTCTACAATTTTCATCATAGGTATACCTCAACTATGAGAGACAAAATGAGAAAAAAAAATTCAAAAAATCACATTGAAGGATTTTTAATGAATTAATTGGTAAATTCCCCAGTAAAATAAGTATTTGGCCAATAACAAACGTTCATCTCAGTACTTTGTTATATACCCTTTGTTGGCAATGACAGAGGTCAAACATTTTTTGTAAGTGTTCACAAGGTTTTCACACACTGTTGCTGGTATTTTGGCCCATTCCTCCATGCAGATCTCCTCTAGAGCAGTGATGTTTTGGGTCTGTCGCTGGGCAACACAGACTTTCAACTCCCTCCAAAGATCTTCTGTGGGGTTGAGATCTGGAGACTGGCTAGGCCACTCCAAGACCTTGAAATGCTTCTTACGAAGCCACTCCTTCGTTGCCCGGGCAGTGTGTTTGGGATCATTGTCATGCTGAAAGACCCAGCCACGTTTCATCTTCAATGCCCTTGCTGATGGAAGGAGGTTTTCACTCAAAATCTCACAATACATGGCCCCATTCATTCTTTCCTTTACACAGATCAGTCGTCCTGGTCCCTTTGCAGAAAAAACAGCCCCAAAGCATGATGTTTCCACACCCATGCTTCACAGTAGGTATGGTGTTCTTTCTCCTCCAAACACGACAAGTTGAGTTTTTACAACAAAGTTCTATTTTGGTTTCATCTGACCATATGACATTTTCCCAATCCTCTTCTGGATCATCCAAATGCTCTCTAGCAAACTTCAGATGGGCCTGGACCTGTACTGGCTTAAGCAGGGGGACACTTCTGGCACTGCAAGATTTGAGTCCATGGCGGCGTAGTGTGTTACTGATGGTAGCCTTTGTTTCTTTGGTCCTAGCTCTCTGCAGGTCATTCACTAGGTCCCCCCGTGTGGTTCTGGGATTTTTGCTCACCGTTCTCGTGATCATTTTGACCCCACGGGGTGAGCTCTTGCGTGGAGCCCCAGATCAAGGTCAGTGGTCTTGTATGTCTTCCATTTTCTAATAATTGCTCCCACAGTTGATTTCTTCACACCAAGCTGCTTACCTATTGCAGATTCAGTCTTCCCAGCCTGGTGCAGGTCTCCAATTTTGTTTCTGGTGTCCTTTGACAGCTCTTTGGTCTTGGCCATAGTGGAGTTTGGAGTCTGACTGTTTGAGGTTGTGGACAGGTGTCTTTTATACTGATAACGAGTTCAAACAGGTGCCATTAATACAGGTAACGACTGGAGGACAGAGAAGCCTCTTAAAGAATAATTTACAGGTCTGTGAGAGCCAGAAATCGGGCTTGTTTGTAGGTGACCAAATACTTATTTTACTGAGGAATTTACCAATTAATTCATAAAAAATCCTTCAATGTGATTTTCTGGATTTTTTTTTCTCATTTTGTCTCTCATAGTTGAAGTATACCTATGATGAAAATTGGAGACCTCTCTCATCTTTTAAGTGGGAGAACTTGCACAATTGGTGGCTGACTAAATACTTTTTTGCCCCACTGTGTATATATATATATATATATATATACTGTATATATGTGTGTGTGCGTGTGTACAGTATCTATATGTATATACTGTATATATACAGTATATATATACAGTATATATATACACACACATACAGATATATACATATATGCACACACATACAGTGGGGCAAAAAAGTAGTTAGTCAGCCACCAATTGTGCAAGTTCTCCCACTTAAAAGATGAGAGAGGTCTTCAATTTTCATCATAAGTATACCTCAACTATGAGAGTCAAAATGAGAAAAAAAAAATCCAGAAAATCACACTGAAGGATTTTTAATGAATTAATTGGTAAATTCCTCAGTAAAATAAGTATTTGGTCACCTACAAACAAGCAAGATTTCTGGCTCTCACAGACCTGTAGCTTCTTCTTTAAGAGGCTCCTCTGTCCTCCACTCGTTACCTGTATTAATGGCACCTGTTTGAACTCGTTATCAGTATAAAAGACACCTGTCCACAACCTCAAACAGTCAGACTCCAAACTCCACTATGGCCAAGACCAAAGAGCTGTCAAAGGACACCAGAAACAAAATTGGAGACCTGCACCAGGCTGGGAAGACTGAATCTGCAATAGGTAAGCAGCTTGGTGTGAAGAAATCAACTGTGGGAGCAATTATTAGAAAATGGAAGACATACAAGACCACTGATAATCTCCCTCGATCTGGGGCTCCACACAAGAGCTCACCCTGTGGGGTCAAAATTATCACGAGAACGGTGAGCAAAAATCCCAGAACCACATGGGGGGACCTAGTGAATGACCTGCAGAGAGCTGGGACCAAAGTAACAAAGGCTGCCATCAGTAACACACTACGCCGCCAGGGACTCAAATCCTGCAGTGCCAGACGTGTCCCCCTGCTTAAGCCAGTACATGTCCAGGCCCGTCTGAAGTTTGCTAGAGAGCATTTGGATGATCCAGAAGAGGATTGGGAGAATGTCATATGGTCAGATGAAACCAAAATAGAACTTTTTGGTAAAAACTCAACTTGTCGTGTTTGGAGGAGAAAGAACACCATACCTACTGTGAAGCATGGGGGTGAAAACATCATACTTTGGGGCTGTTTTTCTGCAAAGGGACCAGGACGACTGATGCGTGTAAAGGAAAGAATGAATGGGGCCATGTATCATGAGATTTTGAGTGAAAACCTCCTTCCATCAGCAAGGGCATTGAAGATGAAACATGGCTGGGTCTTTCAGCATGACAATGATCCCAAACACACCGCCCGGGCAACGAAGGAGTGGCTTCGTAAGAAGCATTTCAAGGTCCTGGAGAGGCCTAGCCAGTCTCCAGATCTCAACCCCATAGAAAATCTTTGGAGGGAGTTGAAAGTCTGTGTTGCCCAGCGACAGCCCCAAAACATCACTGCTCTAGAGGAGATCTGCATGGAGGAATGGGCCAAAATACCAGCAACAGTGTGTGAAAACCTTGTGAAAACTTACAGAAAATGTTTGACCTCTGTCATTGCCAACAAAGGATATATAACAAAGTATTGAGATGAACTTTTGTTATTGAACAAATACTTATTTTACCGAGGAATTTATCAATTAATTCATTAAAAATCCTTCAATGTGATTTTCTGGATTTTTTTTTCTTATTTTGTCTCTCATAGTTGAGGTATACCTATGATGAAAACTGGAGACCTCTCTCATCTTTTAAGTGGGAGAACTTGCACAATTGGTGGCTGACTAAATACTTTTTTACCCCACTGTATATATACAGTATGTATATATAAGCACACATATATATATACACACACATATGTATGTATATACACACACATATACATATATACACATGCACACATATATACACATATACACACAACTATATACTGTATATGTATATACTGTATGTATACACACATATATGTGTGTATGTATGTATATATATACAGACATTTACATATATACACACACACACATATATATATATACATATAGATACTGTACACACACACACACACACACACATACACTCACCGGCCACTTTATTAGGTACACCTGTCCAACTGCTCGTTAACACTTAATTTCTAATCAGCCAATCACATGGCGGCAACTCAGTGCATTTAGGCATGTAGACATGGTCAAGACAATCTCCTGCAGTTCAAACCGAGCATCAGTATGGGGAAGAAAGGTGATTTGAGTGACTTTGAACGTGGCATGGTTGTTGGTGCCAGAAGGGCTGGTCTGAGTATTTCAGAAACTGCTGATCTACTGGGATTTTCACGCACAACCATCTCTAGGGTTTACAGAGAATGGTCCGAAAAAGAAAAAATATCCAGTGAGCGGCAGTTCTGTGGGCGGAAATGCCTTGTTGATGCCAGAGGTCAGAGGAGAATGGCCAGACTGGTTCGAGCTGATAGAAAGGCAACAGTGACTCAAATAACCACCCGTTACAACCAAGGTAGGCAGAAGAGCATCTCTGAACGCACAGTACGTCGAACTTTGAGGCAGATGGGCTACAGCAGCAGAAGACACTCCTTTCAGCTAAGAACAGGAAACTGAGGCTACAATTTGCACAAGCTCATCGAAATTGGACAATAGAAGATTGGAAAAACGTTGCCTGGTCTGATGAGTCTCGATTTCTGCTGCGACATTCGGATGGTAGGGTCAGAATTTGGCGTCAACAACATGAAAGCATGGATCCATCCTGCCTTGTATCAATGGTTCAGGCTGGTGGTGGTGGTGTAATGGTGTGGGGAATATTTTCTTGGCACTCTTTGGGCCCCTTGGTACCAATTGAGCATCGTTGCAACGCTACAGCCTACCTGAGTATTGTTGCTGACCATGTCCATCCCTTTATGACCACAATGTACCCAACTTCTGATGGCTACTTTCAGCAGGATAATGCGCCATGTCATAAAGCTGGAATCATCTCAGACTGGTTTCTTGAACATGACAATGAGTTCACTGTACTGAAATGGCCTCCACAGTCACCAGATCTCAATCCAATAGAGCATCTTTGGGATGTGGTGGAACGGGAGATTCGCATCATGGATGTGCAGCCGACAAATCTGCGGCAACTGTGTGATGCCATCATGTCAATATGGACCAAACTCTCTGAGGAATGCTTCCAGCACCTTGTTGAATCTATGCCACGAAGAATTGAGGCAGTTCTGAAGGCAAAAGGGGGTCCAACCCGTTACTAGCATGGTGTACCTAATAAAGTGGCCGGTGTATATATATATATATATATATATATATATATATATATATATATACTGTATATATATATATACACTATGCATACACACATATATACACACATACTGTATATATACATACAAACATACATATATACATGCACCCACACACACACACACCCACACCCACAAACACATATATACATACAGTGGGGTAAAAAAGTATTTAGTCAGCCACCAATTGTGCAAGTTCTCCCACTTAAAACATGAGAGAGGTCTCCAATTTTCATCACAGGTATACCTCAACTATGAGAGACAAAATGAGAAAAAAAAATCCAGAAAATCACATTGTCTGATTTTTAAAGAATTTATTTGCAAATTATGGTGGAAAGTAAGTGTTTGGTCAATAACAAAAGTTCATCTCAATACTTTGTTATATACCCTTTGCTGGCAATGACAGAGGTCAGACGTTTTCTGTAAGTCTTCACAAGGTTTTCACACACTGTTGCTGGTATTTTGGCCCATTCCTCCATGCAGATCTCCTCTAGAGCAGTGATGTTTTGGGGCTGTCGCTGGGCAACACAGACTTTCAACTCCCTCCAAAGATTTTCTATGGGGTTGAGATCTGGAGACTGGCTAGGCCACTCCAGGACTTTGAAATGCTTCTTACGAAGCCACTCCTTCGTTGCCTGGGCGGTGTGTTTGGGATCATTGTCATGCTGAAAGACCCAGCCATGTTTCATCTTCAATGCCCTTGCTGATGGAAGGAGGTTTTCACTCAAAATCTCACGATACATGGCCCCATTCATTCTTTCCTTTACACAGATCAGTCGTCCTGGTCCCTTTGCAGAAAAACAGCCCCAAAGCATGATGTTTCCACCCCCATGCTTCACAGTATGTATGGTGTTCTTTCTCCTCCAAACACGACAAGTTGAGTTTTTACAATAAAGTTCTATTTTGGTTTCATCTGACCATATGACATTCTCCCAATCCTCTTCTGGATCATCCAAATGCTCTCTAGCAAACTTCAGATGGCCCTGGACATGTACTGGCTTAAGCAGGGGGACACGTCTGGCACTGCAAGATTTGAGTCCCTGGCGGCGTAGTGTGTTACTGATGGTAGCCTTTGTTACTTTGGTCCCAGCT
This sequence comes from Pholidichthys leucotaenia, assembly GCA_020510985.1. Classification (NCBI taxonomy): domain Eukaryota; kingdom Metazoa; phylum Chordata; class Actinopteri; order Cichliformes; family Pholidichthyidae; genus Pholidichthys; species Pholidichthys leucotaenia. Next base: position 255,280,790 of record CM035849.1, on the reverse strand, counting down.
CTCTGCAGGTCATTCACTAGGTCCCCCTGTGTGGTTCTGGGATTTTTGCTCACCGTTCTTGTGATCATTTTGACCCCACGGGTTGAGATCTTGCGTGGAACCCCAGATCGAGGGAGATTATCAGTGGTCTTGTATGTCTTCCATTTTCTAATAATTGCTCCCACAGTTGATTTCTTCACACCAAGCTGCTTACCTATTGCAGATTCAGTCTTCCCAGCCTGGTGCAGGTCTCCAATTTTGTTTCTGGTGTCCTTTGACAGCTCTTTGGTCTTGGCCATAGTGGAGTTTGGAGTCTGACTGTTTGAGGTTGTGGACAGGTGTCTTTTGTACTGATAAAGAATTCAAACAGGTGCCATTAATACAGGTGACGAGTGGAGGACAGAGGAGCCTCTTAAAGAAGAAGTTACAGGTCTGTGAGAGCCAGAAATCTTGCTTGTTTGTAGGTGACCAAATACTTATTTTCCACCATAATTTGCAAATAAATTCTTTAAAAATCCTTCAATGTGATTTTCTGGATTTTTTTTTCTCATTTTGTCTCTCATAGTTGAGGTATACCTATGATGAAAATTGGAGACTTCTCTCATCTTTTAAGTGGGAGAACTTGCACAATTGGTGGCTGACTAAATACTTTTTTGCCCCACTGTATATATACCTACTTACATACATACATACATATATATATATATATATATATATATATATATATATATATATATATATATATATATATATATACACATACACAGTGCATCCAGAAAGTATTCCCAGCACTTCACTTGTTCTACATTTTGTTATGTTACAGCCTTATTCCAAAATGGATTATATTCCTGTGGAAGTCTCTGCTCATTCACTATGGTGCCACTTCCAAAATGAACCATACAAATCACGGTCAAAATTCAAAAGAATATTGAGGAAGTTAGCAGATACAGAACATTTTTATGACCTGTCCTAACCCCATTAATTACATAAATTGAGAAATTATGGCAGTTGGGTGGTCATACGTATCGTTTTCTCTAGCGTCTTTTCTTTTTTTTCCTCTGTTGCACCATCATATGAAAAGCTGCTTTTTTGACATTTATTAGCACCAACCGTTTGCTCTTGTCCATCGCTATGTAATAAACAAAAACACAGGAACACAAATCACTCTGTTCATCGACAGAAATAAGTTTTGGCAGCACACCAACGTATTCAAACCAACGGACAAGAAATAAAGATTGCTGATAAGGGCATTGATGATGCACGTCTATCGTGGTGTTGCTGTGACATGGGTTGTCTCAAACAGTGTGTTACACACAGCTTTTCTGATGAGGTGTAAAACAACACAGGTATGGTTTTTATCTTTAGAAATACATACATATACAGTAATGCCTAGGAAAGAGAAAACCAAAATTCAAAATTATTTAAAAATATTGTAATATAAAATATTCACTATTCAAACTTTTAACTAAACTATTTATTATTATTATTATTACTGGTTAAACAACATGCCCACCTGCCTTCACAGTGGCTCAGGAAAATGATTGGATCATCCAATCATTATTTATTATCCAACAGCACCCCACTGGTGAGGCTACAACCCTCTCTGCAATAACCAAACAGCTCTCCACAATCATTCTCTGTACACTCTCAACACACTTCAGATGTATTTTATTTTTGCTACACTACATCAGGGTAAAACTGTCAGACAGTCATGTCCAATTACTCCTTGCCTCTGTCTTCCGTGCTGCCCCAGTGTATGTGTGGTTGCGTATGATATACAATCAATCTGTCTGTTCCTTTCCACAGTCACGTGTTAAGTCTTGCGTTACCTTTTGAAGTTTTGGACCCTCTGCGGTCACGACAGCATTGCATTCTAAATTTTGAGCATTAGATTTTCAGTACAAGAATTTTTCAGTACAAGTATTATTATTTATTTATTATTTATTTATTTATTATTTCATTATTTAAAGATGCACTGCAGTAGATATAAATCTTCTTAAAACAAATCTATATTGTCAAAAATGGTATCTTAATGGTATCTTTGTCCCTCAAAAAACCTTTCATTGTCCTACAGTTGTTTGTAAAAATCAGTTTCCTTTCCCTCCTCCTTCAAACACCAGGATCTAATTAGGTCCACCCACATCCTACCCACAAGGATGCTGACACACCGCCTCTCCTCCAAGACCAAAGCACATAGAAATATGCAAGCTGGCAAATTCGGACAGCCAGTGCTTAGGTCTGATTGGTCTACCCGTTATAGTGAAGTGAACAATATGATCCATCTGTGTTTTTCTGATATAAAAGTTCAGCTCCTCTCCCTTCAAAAAGGCAGGTTTAGCTGGGCCGTTTTTGTGACATCACAATAGCGGAGAGCCAATCAGGATTAAGCTCTGGATATGGCCTTGGAGGAAGAGAGTAACTAAGAAGTTTCCTTAGCGTTCAGGGCCAGTTAACATTTTTGGACAGCTACTTTGAAAACCTGACCTGATTTACGATGGATTTTACCATTAATCTGCTTTTTACAGACTGATCCAATCATTTTCCTGAGCCACTGTGAAGACAGGTGGGCATGTTGTTTAACCAGTAAGTCAAGAGATGTGTTATTCATTTGTGCAATATAGCTCTAGCCCCCATAATCCTGTTGTTGTGCCTGATTCATGCTAACGGCTGGACACATACCTTACTAATGGCATGATTTTATGTACAGTGATTATATGTACAAGTTTCAAAGCCTTGTGTCAAATAGCTAATGTGATACAGAGAAAGTGATCCACAAATATCCAGATAAGGCTGGGTATAATTAGATGCTACACCATGTTGATTTTATTGTTCAGACTTTATTGGCGTGCTGCTGCTGCGCGAGAGTAATTGGACATGACTGTCTGACAGTTTTACCCTGATGTAGTGTAGCAAAAATAAAATACATCTGAAGTGTGTTGAGAGTGTACAGAGATGATTGTGGAGAGCTGTTTGGTTATTGCAGAGAGGGTTTGTAGCCTCACCAGTGGGGCGCTGTTGGGAGACTCAGAGTGTCTGTTCTCAGCTGCAGGCTTCTAGAGCTGCTGGCCTTGCCTCTGTCTTCCGTGCTGCCCCAGCGTATGTGTGGTTGCATGTGATATACAATCAATCTGTCTGTTCCTTTCCACAGTCACGTGTTAAGTCTTGCGTTACCTTTTGAAGTTCTGGACCCGCTGCGGTCACGGCAGCATTGCATTCTAAATTTTGAGCATTAGATTTTCAGTACAAGAATTTTATGGTCAAATTTGCCAGCTTTCAGATTTCTGTGTGGTTGCTCTCAGCGTTGAGCACTCTCCCTCTCGAGGAGAGGCCCACGCCATCAGTGTTCTTGTGGGAGGGATGTGGATGGGCCTAATTACAATATTCATAGATCACAGCATTGAAAAGGAGGGGAGAAAGGAAAAGAGCATACGATGCCATTTTAGACAATATGGGGATTTATATCCACTAGAGTGGGTCTTTAAATAAAGCTCACAAGCAACTTTAGCTTCATCTTTTATCAGCTGGTTTATTATTCACGCAATGTAAAAATATGTTTAATTGCTTAAATGGTGAAAGGGTTGGGCGCCACACCAGTGGTTACCTCATCCACCCATGTGGATGACCTGTAATTTCCCCATTGTGGGACTAATAAAGGAATCTAAAACATCTAAATCTAAATTTCTACACAATATTATTTCCTCTAAGATGGAACTGGAACTGGGGCCGTTTTCAATTATCAGTAAAGATACACAGTGATTCTCAGTGTCTTGCTTAAGGACACTTCAACATGCAGACCACAGAGAGAACAGGAATCAAACCATTGACCCTCCAATCAGAGGTCGACCACACTCTAAACCTACACCACAGCTGCCCCGTCATAGCAGAGTATCTGAGGACACAGCCCTGCCGTCTCTTCTTCAGGGATCGCAGACTGATCATGGCTCTGCCCTGTCTTCATTTGTGGAATGGTGTGACAAGAACTTCCTTGATTTAAATGTCACTAAAACCAAAGAGATGATGATTGACTTTCGAAAAGACAGCGGAGAGCCTAAATCTAGTATTATACATGGAGAGGAAGTTCACTAGTGGAGACCTACAAATATCTGGGAACAGTGTTTGACTCTCAGTTCAAGTTCACTGCTAACACAGAGTCAGTTAAGTGTGGACAGCAAAGAATCTACTTGTTGTGGAAACTGAACTCTTTTAATGTTCCTAGGATAATTTTATGCCGTTTTTAATCGCTGTTTCATTGAGAGTCTATTAACTTTTTCTTTAATCTGTTGGTATAATGGGCTGTGAAGGACAAGAGCAGCCTTAACACAATCATAAAGGTCTGCTCCAAGATCAGTGGAGTCCAGTTGGAAAATTTAAGCTCACTGTGGAGTAGATGTGTTACAGAAGGCCAGGGCTATCATTAGCCAGTCTGAGCATATTTTAAGTAGTGAATTTGTTTTAATGCCCTCAGGTCGACGCTACCTTGCACCCCAGAGAAGGTCTGGCTGTTACTCCGACTCTTTTATTCCTTCAACTATTAAGTTGTTGAATGCCCAGTGTTAAAGGAGGTTGTGTGTTTCCCCACCTTCTGACTTGCTTGGGACCCTACGCTGAGCTGCTTCTCACTGAATACTGAATGTTGGGTATGAGTATGAATGCAGATGCTATTGTTGTGTTTTTATGACTGGAACTGTAAACTGAATTGCCCAATAGGGGACAAATAAAGTTACCTGAATCTGAATTTGAATAATAGGATAATTCAATATTTGAGTGCAGGCCTAATTCATTTGAATTGGCAGGTGTCCTCAAAATGCGAGAAAGCCAGGTGGAAACTGAGACGAAAAACTCATTACTTCCTGTAAGTATTTAAGGGCAACACCGCACCAAATTACTGCAATTGCTAAACAACAGCTAAAGTTTCCATGAAGGAGGACAACAGTTTTTCCCATTTCTGCCCATTTTTCTTTTCTTAAGTTAACCTAAAAACGAGAGTGTGTTTTGTGATACAGATACTTTCAATCAGTGACAAAACACCAGTGTCACTGGAAGGATATACTTTCTTGTATACAGCCCCAGCACTGGAAAAGGTGCTAAAAAGCTTCCTGAAAAAAGATTTCTTAAGACTAAAATGGACCATGGTGGGAATGCATCCCTGCAGTGATGTGCAGTCAGGGGAGGCAGGGGAGGCTATCATGAAAAAAAATAAAGAAAGAATTATAAATATATTATTATTTGTCCACTAATTTGTCTTGTAGGTCTAACTGTAATTTCTGAATGATTCCAATCATTTCAACAATATTTATATATTTAAAATCGCCAAATCTGCGCACTTCCTGTTCAAATACAAGGGAGAGAGGCCAGGTGAAGCAGCAACAAACGCAGCCTCAAAAGGATTGCACAATCCTCCACAGCCCGGTTAGAGCTCGTGCAAGATACGCGTTCCTGGTGACAGCTCTGTGTATGTCAAAAACGGTAATGTTTGTAGGAGCTTTTATTGATGCTGGTGGGTCAGACCAGCACCGGTACATGGCAGCACCGCCGCCATCAGTGTGTGAATGTGTGTGTGAATGGGTGGATGGCAGGATCTGTAAAGCGCTTTGATCATCTAGAGACGAGAAAAAAGTGCTATATATAAGAGAACACCATTTATTGTAGTTCCTCCTTTTCCATAGTCTATGTAATGTACTTAACGTGTGTCTATATAACATACATGTGCTTAGTCTTCTTAATCTGACACAAAACTTTAGTTAAAAATCATGGTCAGAGGATGCGCAGTACCATTGCCCCAACGAGGGGGGGCGTGCATGAGTACCGTAGGCACAGGAGTTTGTCCCGGTTTGTACTTGTTGCTCTTCTTCTATGCCAAGGCTAAGCACCAAGAAAGTCAAGCGTACGGAGAACTCTGTG